>CABFOV010011446.1:0-13594 GCA_902141375.1 Timema poppense | reverse complement strand
TGTAGGTCCTCCATTTCATCTCACAATCACCATACCATTACACATTAGCGTAAGTGCGTATAAACCGAACGGGTAGTAAGACTCGGTGCTAATAATAATAATAATAATAATTCAAAGATAAATATTAAGAGTGTAGGTAGGATATGAACATGGAGAGGAGCGAGGTATATTGCTTTTTAACACCGCATCTTACTACCCGTTCGAGTTATACACCTAATAATCTGTTATAATGATTAACTGTTATGTGCTATTAACACGACGGCAGCTAAAGATAGTAGGCCTAAGTACATGCTAATATATTTCGCTTAATTCAACGAGTAGCCTTATTCCGTCTATAATACCTCTTAAATATATATATTTTTTTATTTGACTTAAGTCACTTAATACTAATTTCAGAATAGAAAAGCTATTTTTTTCCCCCTGTTATTTGTTATTCGGGATAAGTGTATAGCTTCTTTAGATTATTAACGAAAATTACTTTTAGAAATCTTCTTGTCAGCATAGAAATTAATACGTAGTCGGTGGTGTTCATCGCTTTTTCTAAAATTGATATAATAAAAAAGTTGAGTTCTAAATTTGAATATTTTTTGCGTAAGAGCGATAATTGTGAAAGATTGCATAATCGTTCGTGCAAAGAAAAGGCGAAATAGGAGATTTATCAGAAAGAGGCAAACAAGTAGCCTAACAGGATGTACTAGGCCTACTCATTGTCGAGTTGTTTATAGTGAGGGGAGGGAGCGCTCAGGCACCAAGAGCTGGAGGAGTATTTCAAGAAACAAATCAACAAATTTAAGTACACCAAAGAGTTGCCTTTAAATAAGTGTACTTATACCTTAATGTTGATTTGAGATGATTACATACGCAGGGTGTACATATATTAAGCTTAAAATACTATTTTTTTTATATGGCTGCATCCGTTAAGACATTATCTTTAGCCAGGGTTGCCCTAACTGACATAAATTTCAGTTTAGATAGGAAGTATCCCTTTATTGATCGTTGTATGATATATTAAAATATTTTTCATATAGCAATTTTCCACGTTAAGTAGGCCTAATATGATTTGAAACTGTCAACTTTCATGAATAGTTTTAAAACATATTAAATAATAATATATATAAATGTTATCAATGTTGAGTAGAAACATAA
The DNA here is from genome assembly GCA_902141375.1 of Timema poppense. Classification (NCBI taxonomy): domain Eukaryota; kingdom Metazoa; phylum Arthropoda; class Insecta; order Phasmatodea; family Timematidae; genus Timema; species Timema poppense. The sequence goes on along the minus strand of CABFOV010011446.1, from coordinate 12,448 downwards.
TGAAAGATTTTTTTTTAAGTTCCTTCCTATGTCTATAGTCTATACCACCAACTTTGCCCGTTGCTTTTTTTTTCATTTTTTTAATTATCTAGCATCCACTTTATGAACCGACTGCTTATATCAGTACTTGACTCATAAACTGTCTTAAATCTAAAACGTACACAACATCCAACCCCCAGCCGTTAATTCATCACTGTGAAAGGGAAAACTCACATTCAACCGATTATAAACTGATTTGGCCTTGCCAAGAATTGAACCCGGAACCCTTAACTCAGTAGAAAAACACTCTAACGACTGAGCTAGCTAAGGTGTCAGACATTTCTCCAGTAGAAACATAAAGTTAAATTTTCTTCACGTAGTAATAATTATTTTTAGCACCATGTATTACTAACCATTCGGATTATACGTTGTCAACATTTGATGAATATCTGTCATAAGCATAGCGGTATTAGATGACTTTTTTAAATGAAGAGAAAAAGTTGTCACCAAATTCCAGGACATTCTTGACAGATATTCAACAACTGTTGATATCACCATGTTAAGAAAATTAATCTCATGTTTCTACTAGAGAAATATTTGGTTTATTTTGCCCCAAAAAAATGAGTGTTGATATGAACACGTTCCATACACTCCCACCTTAAGCTTTGTTTATATAAGAGCTTTCCTCCAATATTTTTATAACAAAAGGAAACAATTTAACTCACCCACACTACACTTTCTCTTTCTAAACCTCCAAATGGTAAAGTGCAACTCTTGTTATTACTTGCACAAACTATAAAGTGAGATATGTATCTATCTTTCCTTACATTAAGTGCTGATTTAATACATATAAATATGAATAATGTTGTTGACCGTCATTGTGACTAGGTAGTTGGAGTGGTCGGCTACAAGCCAAGGGGACACTAGCTCGATTCTGGGTGGAGTTAACGAATAAATTTACCTTTTTATTAGAATACATTCTTATATCAAATTAGTAAATACAGCATGTTCCCAAAATTGTTGTACAGTAAATTATCACATATCTTGTATCAGTTATTCCTCTGACATCTGTTGGAAATGTCTTCCAATTGAAAACATGTATGAACACCACGCCTCTTCATATGATATGATATAAAGAGGTGTGTCCAGATGTATATTAAAACCCGTGGGGGACATTTCCAACATCTGTCAGAGAAATAATTGCACGAGATACGTGATAATTTACTGTACAACCATTTTTGGGACACTCTGTATATTTAGGTGGTATAAACTGAGATTGTGGATTAGCAGTAGCCTACTAATTTAATTTAGTTTGTGAATCGTATGCTTATATAATACTACTATAAAGCCACATGGCTGACTCACTCACTGACATTAATGTTGACCCACTTACAGATGAGCTAGAAACTTGAAATTTGACAAACTTATAGCTTCTAACCTGTAACCGACGTGAAAATTCCAAAAAGTTAAAAAAAAAAAAATTAAGCCCTTAAAAATTTAAAAATAGCGGAGCAACTTTAAAGTCGGTGCGGACCTTTCTTTGAAGGTCTCTTGTGGCTAAACGGTAAGACTTAACAAAAAAACGGCTCTGGAATTACATGGGAATGTATTTCCATAGATACCTTTCAAATACGTGTTTTACTAAAGGATAAGAACATTCCCGGATACACTCTAAACTAACGTTGATTACATTAGCAGCACTCCACGACAAGTCACATATAATCTGTGTATTCATAAAAAAAATACACGTTAAGTATCCCCAGCCAACCAGACATAGAAGATTGAAAACCTACCAGAACGACCATATGGAGTCCGGTGGACCTAGGGCCATAGAAAATAATTATTAAGGTATTTGCCAGGGGGAGGGGGGAATAAGAATTTTGCCCCACCAACCCCTTAGAAGGAATTTTTTGATACCAGCCATTGTAATAATCTGGCCCCAAAGACCGTATGAATCCATCCCTACGAAACAACCAAAAACTTTCCATCTTATTTTGCACATACTTAGGATCGTGTTGTGCCTTAAATTAGGTTAGGCTCGTTTTAAGTTATGATCGTGTTGTGCCTTAGGTTAGGTTAGGATAGGTTTGGTTTGGTTAGGCTAGGTTAAGTTAGGTTAGGTAAAGTTAGGTTAGGTTAGGATATGATAGGTTAGGTTTGTGTCCAGACATACTATCCATCCTTTGCTGTATTTCGTTTACCTTGAGAAAACATTTAAATCTATCCTTAGTGCAATGCCACAACAGCCGAGGCCGAGTTAATACACCAACATAAGGCTAAACTCCGACCACCTGCCTTCCCAATCCCTCTTAAGGTAAGAATAGACGCGAGAAAAAGGGCAGTGTTTCTGCAGTTTATTTTTTTTTGTTGCTAAATAAATAAAATATCGCTACAGTAGAAACATAGAGTTTAATTTTCTTCACATTGTGATATCAACAGTTGTTGAATATCTGTCATGAGTATATCGGTATTAGATGAGAAACTTTTTAAATTAAGAGAAAAAGTTGTCATTAAATTCCAGGACACTCTTGATTGATATTCAACAATAGTTGATATCACCAGGCGAAGAAAAATAACCTCTATATTTCTACTAGAGAACTATTATATTTATTTTGTTCAAAATCTGGTTTTAGTATAAAACTGCAAAAAACACTTCATTTTATTCCCGTTTCCTACATCCCCCACCTTAAAGGTTTATTACTTAGTGTAAATTATTTTTTATCAAACTCTCTTGAAAGAGAAATCAATCTTACTATAACCATGTTTCAATGCCACAGCTCTCGATAGGGACACTACTTTAATTTAACACTTAGTTGTTGTTATTATAAAAACGATTAACAATCCCCCCCAGGTATTCCGCAGGTTAACTCAACACGAAACTAGCGCGTTAGCTAAATACGTCACCGAGGTGGTTTTCACGGATAAAATTATCACTTTTTTTTTAATAACCGAGTTTTACTACCTGTTCATATATATGTGATGATTACTCTAATAAAACAGGGATAGGAAAGGAAGCATTTTAAACAAAATCTACCCACATTTGCTTAGAAGGAGAGTGGGAAACCATTTAGGTAAAAACCACCTTCTGTTGATCCGACCAAGATTCGAACCTTAAGCTTTAGCTCCCTGGCCACCCAGTAACTCCCTAGCCATCCATAATAAATCGTTAATAAGTGCCTCAAATTTAAAGCACTAACGATGAAAATCAATCACTAGCCATCACTAACGTAGCACAAACGATTTTCAAAAACCGGGGGACTAAAAATCGGGTCGCCAGGGTGACACGCGTAGATTCGCGCGTATTTCTGCCGCTCGGGGAAACACGATTATTTAAAACAAGAGTCGGCAACCTTTTTAGGGCTCCGATAGACTTTTATATTAATAAAAACTCGCCTAGGTGGCGTAGTTAGATAACGCGCTAGTTTCGTGTTGATTTAGAAGACTGCCAAGGATGGGGAGATTAATGTTTGTATCTATCTCGGGTGAACTGTGGATGGTTCTTCCTAAACGGTTTTCCACTCTCCTTCCACGCAAATGTGGGTTCACTTGCATATAACCAAATGGGTTGTTAAATATTACTATTATTATTACTATTATTATTCTACTGCCGGTGTTAATTTGGCTGTAGATAATTTTACCAAATTAGTCCAAAGGAAAATCAAAACGCATACTCCTCAAATTATTATTTTTAATTCATCCAAATATCCGAATTGATTTTCTTCTTCTCTTAAATACTATAGTAGGGAAAAAACAATTATTTTTAATAAAAAAGTTTAAAAAATAAATAATAGTGTATTCTAGTAACATTTTTCTCGCGTTCATAAATTAGTTTAAACTACTTTGATTATAGACAGAGGCAATTGGATGAACTCAATAGATAATAGTATTAAAAGCAAACCCATGGGATTTTGGAAATTTGTTAAAAATAATCACGTGATTAAAATTTCTCCGTCCAACTTAGAAATTAATGGCAAGATTATAGCGAATCCTTTATTAATTGCTAGTGAGTTTGGGACCTACTTTAATTCCGTTTATAGTTCAACCTTTCCTGTCTTACCCTGCCCCATTATTGAAAGTAGCGCGCCCTTGCATCCTTGCCACTTTACAACCTTGGATGTTGCTAATGCTATAAAAAACTGAGTTTCTTTAGATGTGCCGGGACAGATGGAATTCCAAGCTTTATTGTTAAAAGCTGTGCCAGCATTTTCAGCCCTCTGTTAGCCTATATCTTTAACATTAGCTTATCAAATGAAACTTTTCCTCTTACATGGAAACAATCTGTTGTCATAACTATTTATAAAAAGGGGCCAAAAACAAGTTTTGGTTATTATATACCAATTTCTCTAAAGTATTCGAGAAAGTCAGACATGAGCATACTTTCCACCACCTTAAAAATAAACTTTCAGATAGTCAAAATGGCTTTATAGGTCGTTGTATCCATCGCGCCAATTCTAGATTTGTCGAATTTGACTTCTATCATAAAAGAAAAGCTATATAAATAATTTATCATGTAGAGGTTCTGCCTATAATATTTAAATTTAAAGTATTTTGATTTACTTTCTGCATATTGTTACGGCTTTTAACTATTTTTTAGCTATTTGTTATTTTTGCTATTTTTTATTCTTATCATTATTAATTACTATTTATTTTCGTAATCATCAGTATATATAATTATTTAGCTATTATTGTTTATCTTATTTTCTCTTGTAAACATATATATTTGTAAGGTACCTGTACACTTGTCAATGCTGGCCTGGTATAGTAGGTCTTACGACTGTTGGCCAGCACTATAATAAAGGAAATTGAATTATTATTATTATTATTACCGTTATCAAAAGTCCCGTAATCACCCTTCGTTTCTCCACTCAATTTTTTTTTTCCTTATACATTTTGTATTTATCCCCTAAATTCAATATTTCCTCCAAAACTTGTGTTCCTGCCTTTATGTATAGAAAATATATTAAATGTTCACTCACTTTACCTTGAAATATAGCAGTCTTACCTTGACAGATTACACTATGGACCTATCTTATAAGCTGTAACATAGTGGAATAATACAAGGTAAGCTTGCCTGGTCGTGACGATATAAATTTTTTTTTAATGCGATCGATTGAAAATTTCTGCGAGATAAACCTGTCGATCGCGATCGACCATTTGCTGACCTCTGAATTTAAAACAATATGTATCGTCAAGTAGGGCTGATTGTAGCCATGCTGCTTAATACGCTCACGTAGAAAGCATCCTTAGGACCCATTTCCACGAGCGTATCTAGCACACACATCGAACTGTCCTTTGATGCCAGTTTTGCACGCGTGGGAATATCTTTCTCCAGCCTCCCAGAGGAGCAGAAAGCTCTAATAGAGAGAGAGAGAGAGAGAGAGACGTGGCACGATGCTATCGGACGATCGTGACAACGGACACCTAAGGGAGATGACGCGTTGAGATCGTGCCAGAATGCACCAGCTTCCGTGAGACGTACAATCCAATTTACAGTCTGGTTTTAATAGGACAGTTCTTATCTGCCAGCTGTAGAAGTTACAATACCTTATTTTATGTATCCATACGCCCACTCATGTGATCTTTAGTTGCCCCTTTTAATAGATATTATCAATAATTTAGAAAAATGTTATCACTGTCGAATGCAAAAAATATCTTTGAATATAATTTAATAAGCCCCTTTTCGGTAATTGAGATTAGTAGAAAGTGTCATGACCTATATTGACAAACGAACGCTCATTTTAAATGTTAAGGAGCCAGAATGTCAGAAAAAAAAGTAGCTTCCAACAAAACCCCGATTTTACTAGCAAATTTCTATATTTTATGTTGTGTGCGCAGTGACTCATCTGCACAATCAATATTTGTTTAATCAATTTGAAAACCAACCGGCCTCGTAGTGTAGGGGTCAGTGAGCCTGGATAAAAGACTAGGGGTCCCAGGTTCGGCTCCCGGCTGGTACCTTGAATAAATACAAGACGACACCTACCTAAACCAGAATGGAATGGGCCGTTCTCGCGTAGGAAACTGGCCCATTCAATTCTGGTTTAGGTAGGTGTCGTCATGTACTTAGTGTAGCGCCGCACTTGAGGCGTACTAAATTTGACTATGAAACTGGCCCAAACTGCATTGGCAAAAGAAGCACATTATAACTCTTGCCCATTGACAAAGACCCAAAGCGTGCAAAACTCAAACCCTTATTAGTCCTATTTGTAATTGTATTTAATTTATTTAAGGTATTTAACGTTCACTTTCTGAACCCACAAATTATATCAGGATACGATAAATCTAGAACAGACACAACACCCAGCCCACCGGTCGTTAATTCATCACTGCGAAAAGGGGAAAAACACAGTTCACCAAAGATTAATTTTTCTGCCATCCATTAATCGAACCAGGAACCCTTAGCTCAGTAGACAGACAGGCTACCGACTGGGCTAAGTTGCCGGACATTAAAAATTACTAATACTAAGAAATGTATAGAGCATTAAAACTGGGGTTTTTCCCCGGAATAAAAAACGGATTTTTTAAAAATAAACGTTAGAATATGTTATAAACAAATTTGAATAAAAAAATTAAAACTATAAAGTTTCGTTAATATTGAATAATTCCTTTTTTCCCCTAACCTAACAGACACTAGCCGCTAAAAGTACTTCTGATTAAACCTCAACAACAGCAAACAAAACTAAAAAAAAACAAAAATATACAGTCCTAGTTACATCCACTCGTTTACAGATATAATGATTATAATTACGTGGTTAAACGTGGTGGAGCACCTTAAATGGATTTGTTACGCGTAGGTGGGTGGACGTGGAGGAGGGGAAGGGGGAGAGACACAACCTTTTATTATCCAGTGTCGACGCGCGTGTCTGACTTTATGGCTTATTTACCCGTCATTACAGCCCCCATTAGTCTTTTGAGTGTCGTATAGACACCGACCAACCCTCATCTACTAACACATTGATTACTAACCGCGCGTTAAGGTGGACATGTAGGGGACAGGAGTCAGGGTTTGTTGCAGGGTTTTATTTGAGCAAAACGGTGACCTGAGGGTCTAGGGTTAAGGTGTCAGACTTGTGTGCTGGGCTTCAGGGGTTCAATCCTCGGTCCCGGCACAGATTTATCTGATTACCAAACCCTTCCTTCACCTCTGACAAGACATCTTGTGAATGTGGGGAATGCCAGGCNTGGTTCGGATCCCACGTTAAACTGTAGGTCCTCCATTTCATCTCACAATCACCCTACCATCACACATTAGCGTAAGTGCGTATAACCCGAACGGGTAGTAAGACGCGGTGCTAATAATAATAATAATAATAATAATAATAATACTACTATAATTGCAAAAAAAAATTGTAAAAATTAATTAAATATGGCTTCACTACACTTATGAATGTAGGGATGATGAAGCTATGTATTTTAAAGTAAATTTAATCGTATTTACGTGCGTGGTTGAGGGGGAGAGGGGGTAGAGCTAATAACTGCGACCGCGACCTCCAAGTCAATGGCACGTGCCTAGATATGCGAGTTTCTGATTATTAAGTCATTTGTTTGCGTGATTGTAGTTTTAACACTTACGGAAACCAGACCCGTGGTGTAGTGGTTAGTGTAATGCCGGGATAACGATCAACTTAACGTTAACTTAACGTAACTTAACGTAAGGGATCTCCTAGTGTGTTTACATGGAAGCGATCACGATGCAGTTAACTTCACGCTGACTTGCAGTTAACTTAAAGTAAGAGATGTCCTGGGAGATCTTTTACTGTAAGTGAACGTTACTTGGAGGGTATCACGTGGTCTAGCCAGCCAATCATTATGCGGGTGACGTCAACAGGGCTATTTAGTAATTCATTTGTTGGTATTATGACCAAGGTTCACTCTTTAGTATAAGTTCTAGTGATCAGACATTGAAACAAAATAATTAAACTACTATAAGAAAGCTAAATTTATCAAAAAGTTTAGTAATAGATAACTGTATTATATCGATTGAAAACTGTAAACTTTCACAAATCATCACTGTACGACTAGCACAAATCACAAATCATACTCGAGAATAAAATGTTTGGCTCGATTTGTTACGTTAAGTTACGTAAATCATGATCACACATCTGTTTTCTTAAATTAAGTGAACTTTAAGTGAACGTTACGTTAAGTTACGTAAATCATGGTCACACATCTGTTTTCTTAAATTAAGTGAACTTTAAGTGAACGTTACATTGAGTTAAAGTTAAGCTTATCGTGATCCCGGCACAACTGGCTACGACTCTAAGGATCCCGTGTATAAAATATATAGTCTAACCGAAATATTTATCGGTTCTGTTTCTTGTTCCGGTTTTTCCAGTTAACATTTTAAGGTTCCTGTTGCTGATAAATACAAGTTCCTGTTTAATTATCTTGAGCGTTCATACTATCATTATAAAATTTGTAAATAGAAAAACACATTAAAAATAATGCACAGCAAATTAAAACGTATTTACATAAAAAAAATACAAAGGAGAACATTCTACTCTGACGAAAAAATCCCGAGAAAAGGAAAATTAAAGAAATTAAAAATAAGATTAGGTTAAAGAAATAAAGCCATATATTGCAATATTATAAAAAAATTAAGAATCAATGAGAAACTTTATGAGCCTTATATCAAACCCAATTCTGGTTCTTAGGCAATTTATTTTTTCTAGTTCCGATTCTGGTTCCTCAAAAATAATGGTTAATTTTTGTTATCGGTTCCGGTTGCGGTTCGACTCCCTGACATAAACTCACCCTAAACTAAGTTACAATTCAATGGTATTGATAATATCTATCAAACGTGACAATTGCGAATCACATGACTTGACGTATTAATATGTGAGATTAGATCTAGTAACTTTTACAACAATCAAATATAATTCTTCCTGCGAGAATTGAACTGTCAAGAAGTCTTTAAAATGTTTTATTCAACTATCTAAAGCTGCAATACGATAGAGCGTCCATATTTCAGAAATAAAAAATCCGGATCACCAACAAAAAAGTATTATTTATAAAAATAACCACAGTGGTATCAATATTAAAGAATCCAATAGATCGGGAAACAAAACCTAACGTCTTTGCTTCACTCCCATATATCGGGGGTGACGGCCTATGCCGAAAATGGAATGCGGGGGGATAGAGAGGGGGAGTAAGTCACAACGGTTGTTAACACAAACACTTTCTGCCTTATTTTATTCTTTCATAATTTGTGAGATACTGTATTTAGCAACAAAACACATTGTGTTAGCTCGTTGATTAAATAAAGTGAAAGGAAGGTAACGCGATAAAAAAAAATCTATGGGTTTTTTTTCCTAGTTTTAATGGAACAAATGAGATATTCCTGCAGTAAAAACATATAGAGTTTCATTTTCTTGACACGGTGATATCAACAGTTCATCTTTTTCTCTCCATTTATAAAGTTTCTCGTCTAATGCCACTATATTCACGACAGATATTCAACAACTGTTGATATCACCGTGTCAAGAAAATTAAACTCTATGTTTCTACTGGAACAATATTTTATCTATTTTGACCTAAAAAAATATTGTTTCGCTATTAAAACTTCCAAAACATGGACTCTCTCAGGCGTCCCCTTTCACCCGACCTTAACATTGAGTTTTTGTAAGTAGACACTGTATTTTTGAAAATCCGGACTGGGTCAATCCCCAACTAGTCCAAATTATCGACGCTCTAATTTACATACGAGTGTTTCCCAACACCATTATGATTCATAAAATAATTAAATGAGTGTATACGTTTTTTTAAATAAGTTGTGCAGTCTTCTGGTTACCCGTTTTGAAAAATGCATTACCAAACGAGACGGATTGTGTGGTTACTAGATTATAATACATTAAAATAAGAGTTTTGTTTTTTTCCGCGCGTCTACTTTGTTTAAGCAACAAACGGTCACAGTTTAACACCACATCTACCGTTTTCACAAATCTGTGTTACGAAAATAGCTCGATGTTATCCATGCGTTCAGAAATAAATACACGCTTGGTAGTAACTTATTTTTTAAAGTTGAAAAATATTATTGCAACTCAGGAGTGGAAGTCCAAACGGGGGTGTATGCCATTTATAAAATCTTAAACTATTAAAGACTAATAATTATTTAATATGAAAGAAAAATATAAGTATATTCGTATAAATAGTTAATCTACCGACTCAGGAAAGTTACATCATATAGATAAAAAATAACAAAAACTAGCAAAATATTTATAAAAAATAAAAACATTTAAATCTACGGCGTGCCACTTTGCTTATTAGTTAAAAAGTTATAACTAAAGACTGTAGTTTTTTCAGATTGAAACCACAGTATTTGATTTAGTTTGAACGTTAAATGCTCCTACATGTCCTAATCTAAATAGTTTCCCAAAGTGCATTGCCTACAATATTTTGAAGGTGGGGAAGTAGGAAACGCAAGTTAGGTGCAGTGTCTTTTTCACAGTTCTTAGATCAAAACTTTTCTTGACCAAAATAAATAAAATAGGGCACCAGTAGAAACAAAAAGCTTAATTTTCTTTACATGTTGAATATCTGTCTTGAGCATAGTGGCATTAGATGAGAAACTTTTTAAATTGAAAGAAAAAAAGTTGTCATTAAATTTCAAGACATCCTTGACAGATATTTAACAATGGTTTACACTGGAGAAATATTTTATTTAATTTGACCAAAAAAGATTTTGCCATAAAAACTGCAAACACATTTTTATTTTCTCCCGTCCCCTACATGTCCACTTTAAATATATTTTTTTAACTACTGACAAAATGTCAGTGGTAAGAACTTGATAGAATTAATTAATTCCTTCCCTTTTTCTTTCGATAAGTTTCTTTCAGATTTAATTCCGTGGATTCTAATATTATTTAAGTCGGAAATAGTTTACCTTTATTCAAAACTATCTGGTGTACCCGTTATTCGCACGTTGAATCTATAAAGTAGCTTAGTTATTTTTAATATATAAAATATACCATTTAAATCCAATCAAAAGTATTTTAGTATTTTTTCAGCGTATTCATCCCGTTTAGCTCTTTTTCCATCCAGTATACCATTTTTATCCATTTAAACTTTTTTTACGCCTTTTTAACTTTTTTTACCTTCTTTACCTTAAATTAATAGCCCTTTTTTCCCTTAATGTCCTATTTAACCTGTCTACCCCGTTTAAGCTTTATTCATCTCCTTAATATTTTGATAATCTTTCCCCCTCCACCCCTTTGGCTGCTTTTTAATATTTCTACCTTTTTTAAGTTTTTTACTCCATTTAACCTTTATACCCTATTATTTTTTTGTGATTTACTTTTCAACCTATATAATTTTTACCCTTATTGTCCTATTTACAATTTTTTTGGCTAAATTGTATCCATTTTGGAATTTTGGTCATTTTTAGACATTTTTTAAATTTTTTGCTATTTTGGTATTATTGCCCTTTTTGATTAAATTTACTTTTTCCCATTTTCCAATTTTTTACCTTTTTTCCTTTTTACCCTTTTATATTAATTACTTGGTTTAACACCGGATAAATATTTTAGAATAAAAAGGGTAAAAAGTTGTAAATAGGTGTAGAACCGATAAAAATGGTAAAAAAGGGTAATACGGTTTACATACAAGTAAAAAAGTATTTCTACATAAAAGATATTTATTACAAATAAATCACAAGATTTAACAAATTAATATTATCATGGCGACATGAGAAGAAGAGTTTGTTGTAGACACCAAACACTTCAGGTTTACTCCCCATGGACAACAAACTACATTACAAATTGTATGAAATGTGGTAGTAAAGTCTTCTCGCAATGTTGATATTTCTTAATTTGTTCTGCTTTTAATCAATTAATAAATCGATTCAAACTTTCAAAATTCTGGCTTCAGGGAGCACATGTTCATATACAGGGGCTGATAATATTTAAACTTTAAGCCTCCGCCTTCGGTAGATATCGTACAATGCTCATAACAAACACACAGAGTCTTAATTTTACTAATAACTTATATAATAATATGTTAAGCACTCCCCAATTCTAATGTTTTTGATTTTATGTCCTGCAGGAATAGAACTACATATTCCATCAGGAGTCAAACCACATACTCTTGCAGAGATAAAACCACGTACTCCCTCAGAGATCAAAAACTACGTACTACTGCAGAGGTCAAACCACATTATCCTGCAAGAGTCAAACCACATAGTCCTGCAAAGGTCAAACCACATAGTCCTGCAGGAATCAAAACACATACTACTGCAAGGAACAAACCACCTAGTCCTGCAAAGGTCAAACCACATAGTCCTGCAGGAATCAAACCACCCACTCCTAAAAGAATCAAACTACACACACACACCTGAAACGTTCAAACAACGAACTGTACCTGCACAAGTCTCGAACCACGTCCCCCAGTGATATTGTGTAAGAGCCCTTGATTGCGGGCGGAGAGCAGGCGAGCGTGACGCCAATCAGGTTGATCTACTATCCGAGTCCACTGG
>CABFOV010011445.1:0-13595 GCA_902141375.1 Timema poppense | reverse complement strand
CTGAGACCTCTAACTAGAGACTGTTCAGTCCCCACTACACACCTCCTGAGACCTCTAACTAGAGACTGTTCAGTCCCCACTACACACCAGCTGAGACCTCTAGCTAGAGACTGTTCAGTCACCACTACACTCTACCTGAGACCTCTAACTAGAGACTGTTCAGTCCCCACTACACACCAGCTGAGACCTCTAGCTAGAGACTGTTCAGTGACCACTACACACCAGCTGAGACCTCGACAATTTGACTTAAATAATGTTTAAGTAGGCCTACGCTAACTTTTCGCTTTAGTTAATATATTTTACAGTGTGTTTTTTACATATTATTTTTAAATGTTATATTATCCTAGCACTGTATGGTATGAGAGACTGTTTAGAATCAGTTGTTCTTATTATGATTTACAAAGAAATATTTCCCGGAGCTCTCATTAAAATAATGTAATTTTTAAATCTGGAAATGTATGGTTTGAAATGTATTCTGAATGACTGATAGTTCAATATGTGATCCACGTTACAAAGTGGAGAGGTAACCTAAACAAGTTAATCGACTATCTCATCAACATCTCATTAAGAGACTACGTTGTTGTGAAACATCAACCATCAATCACAATGAACACACGTTTTCATGCCAATAGGTTTAATATTTTTAGAAAAATTAAAACAGAGAAAATGGGTGCTAAGAAATTAGTAGAAAACTAAAAAAAAAAAAGTAGAATTAATTGTTTGATTTTTTTATATTGGTGTCAAATTTAAAATCGCCTTGGTTTTAAAACTCTTATTGCTGAATGATTAGAAATGTTGTTTACGTAATCAGTTTAGCAGTACGAATATTTAAAATCCTGGATTTAAATGGTAACAGGATTTAGTAAACAATATTAAACCACGATTCTTATTTGTTAAATATTAAATACAAGTAAATATTGAGAGTCATACCAAGATTTATTTTGCTATCATGTTTTATTTTATTTGGAGGTTTAAACGTTCATTTTATGACCCTAATGAATTATATCAGCACACGAACTACAAAAAATATCTCAATCCAAGAATATACATAATATTCATCTCCCCGACAGTTTTATTCAACACTGTAAAAAGAGTAAAAACCAATTTACACAATTATAAATATTTTTTGTCATGCCGGGGAATCGAACAAGAAATACTTAGATCAATAGGAAAACGCGGTATTGACTGAGCTGGGGAATCCCCAGACAGAAGAAGACAACTATTTAACGCCAATTACAGCAAATGTTTGGTTTTCAATACAAATAGGGTTGACGATGTTGACTCCAATAAGCTCCTATACCAAGCATCAAGGAGGAACATCAAACATGCATTATTAAGTCTTACTACTTCCAGCACGGCGAGCACGGATCTCTATGACGCGTCACCGCTACGAAATGTCATCCGTAGCACGTCGTATGACTGAAATGCGAGCATCGATCTTTATAACGGCGTCATACGATCGATGACGCCGCCATTTTCCCGTCATCCGTCCTAATTTACGGTCGCACTCAGAGGGCCGTCTTAAACATCGTCATAGCAAGTAAATTTGATAAATAATTACATTTAGTGAGTTCTATGGCTGTTCAAACTGAAGAATTCATTTATTTTACATTTATGCAATCAGTAAGTAACAATAACGGTGCTTTATCAATATGATTACCTAACGTATCTGTATTTATTTATCAGTTAACTGAGTTGTACATGTTGGCCCGTTCCAGCTGTGTAGTAGTTATCCTTTTATAAATAATGTATTCTAGTTAGTGTTGTACTTATATAATAATTATTTAAATTATTTGTTTTTATTTACCATTTAACTTGATGAAGTGTAATCGGAACCTTATGGCTAGACCTACAAACAATGGTGTTTCTTTTTAAGGTTATGCCGACCGTTTGGCTAGGGACATGTTTTCATAACTCAAACGTTGTATGAATGTAATAATGTTCCAGGTTCTTACAGCTGTGTGTTTTCCCCTGCTGGCATTTACTAACAATTGTGAAAGATCTCTCTTTGGCAGTTTGTAAAACATCTCTTAGTGGGCGAGAAGGATTAGAACTCTTTTTAGGCCTACATAGCAGCTCAGAAGTGTGGATCAAAACAATGGAATCATGAAAAATTATTATTATTATTATTATTATTATTATGGTTTAGAGGCCCATCGACACATCTAGGTCATTAGGGCCTTGAAATGTGGTGATAGAAGCCTCCCCTTATAGTCGCCTCTTACGACAAGCAGGGGTTACTGCGGGACTATTCTAACCCCGTCCCGCAGGGGGGGAATCATGAAAAAATACAGTAAGTTGAACTATCCTTTAAAAATCTTAGATAACATTTTAACTATGTATGAGTTTAACTAGGCCTAGGCCTACACTATATTTGCTAATAAATGTGATTTTAACTAGGCCTACACAATATGAAGATGGCCGTCATGGCGTATGACGCGCAAAATGAAAAGCTCTGTGCTGGACCCGCTGGTCCCTCTCGATACTACCGTGTAAACATGTTAGGATGATTTGTATACCTGGACGCAAACAACCCTTGCACCTTAAGCCCACCCACACACACAAAGTGAACTAAGATTTTATATATATATATATATATATATATAAATTAAACACCTTTGAACGTTCTTCAGTTTTCGTAAGCAACCTTCCTTACGCGACAGCCGTGCGGGACTGTTCATTTCGCCCTGCAGGGGGAGCAAAGTCGCCGTAGCTGTATTGCCTGGTTTGGTTTGCAAATATAATAAAACACACTAAAAATGTTAAAAATAAGTCTAGATAAGAGACAAAGTTCCTTTGAGATACTCCTTAGTAGTGGAACTCAAATCGGCTATTAGTATGGTTTGGGGTGATACAATTGCTAAAAAAAAAACTTCCAAAGGTGTGTACACTACGTTAAAAAGACAAAATAAACACATAATATAATAAAAGTGTTAAACTAACCTCAATATGAGATGGTATCCAAAAGAGCCACTCTATAAGAGTGAAATTAAATGGATGTGAGAAGATTCGCCTGGCGTAAAAAACTGAGTAAACAAATTACTCCATCCCACTGTCGCTTGGTAAAAAACAACAACGAAGGTCACCTTTAAAATCAAGAGCCAGGCGAACACAGGTCCATTAACTAGGAATACCAATTTACAATTTTATTTTATTTCATGCCAAAGTTTAGTATTAGTTTTGTACCGTTTTGTACCACCAACAATTTTGAGTAATTAGCATATCAAAGTGGTCCCTCAATTATCGTTAAAAAAAATCTTAAATAACTACGAGCGGTGTCCAAATTTAAAAAATGTATAGGTGAAGAACACTTTAAATGGCTTATAACAGAATCTATTTTTTTAAGCCAAGGCGAAGACTACTCATAACTTCTAGAGTGATCCATTTTTTTCTTTCAAAAAATTATTGAAGGAAAGTCAATCCAAAGAATGTATAAAAACTATCTGATCAAAAAAAATGAAATTGAAGAGGACCACAGTTTAAAGCCTACATAAGATCAAATACGAATGAAAAATTATTTAATTGCCTTAAATAGAAATATAGTAACTATGTTATTATTATAATAATTATGACCGCCATATGAAAATGATCTGGATCCGTCTCTGAGGTAGTATATTCATTAAATTAAACTAAACTTTGATTAATCTTTCGAGATATTATACGTATACAAAATGGTGTGCTACAAACCTAGTTCAAAACGTTGGCATCGATAAAAGTTCAAAATTCTAATGTCCCCTCTTAATTTGGAGTGGCCAATTTGATATTCTAATTACTCAAAATGGGTGGGGGTACACCTTTTATTTGTGTAACAAAAAGTTGGCATCAAAAATAGCTCAAAATTTGAAAGTGGTACTCCAGCATTATCTTGGAGTAAGCACTTTAATATAATAATAATTCAAAATAAGTGGGGGTACAATTTTTTATTTTATTTGTGATCTAATAATTCAAAATAAGTGAGGGTACAATTATTTTTTTTAATTTGTGATATAATAGTTCAACATAAGTGGGGGTACATTTTTTTTTTTATTTGTGGTACAAAGCGGTATAAAACTAGTACACAACCTTGGCATAGAAACAAATTCTAAATGGTTACTCCAAGTTAATTGACGTGGTGAACAGGGACATACTTGCGACACTCCACCAAAATGTGGTACACACTAAAGAGAGCATCGCAAAGATCACACACTGGAGGTGGATCCCCTCTCAGTAAAAATCCGTGGGTCAATGAAGTATGTCCGACGCGGAGCCTCGTCACGATGACCTCCTCTCTTCTAGACTTTCGTATAGAAGGGTTCAGAACTGAATAACACCATGAACATATGTTTCTTGGTTCTATTTTATACAACTCGAGACATTGTTGCTCTCCACCACGCCTCACTTCTTCAGATGCTGGATAGTGTTTATCACAACGAAAGTACTGACAACTGAGAATGCCTGCATGCTGGACACTAACAAGAATTTTGAGAACCATACACAAGACTGCCATATTACTACTTCGACCTCACCAAGGTCAAACAAGGCACACCTAGAACGACCACTAACGACCAACACACCTCGCTTTCAGATCTGTAATCTGATAATCTAAGAGAGGTTAGACTCAAATATTTGGAAAAATCAAAATCGCATATCCATTTTGGTACTAATGTTTTTAAATAGTTCTACAATTTAAGACAATATTTTTTACTAGAATTTTTAAAAAAGGTAAAAAATGGACCCAAAAAGTATACATAGCTCAATGTAGGCCTAATCTAAAATTTATTATTATTATTATTAGCACCGCATCTTACTACCCGTTCGGGTTATACGCACTTACGCTAATGTGTAATGGTAGGGTGATTGTGAGATGAAATGGAGGACCTACAGTTTAACGTGGAATCCGAACCACGGTGGAGGCCTGGCATTCCCCACATTCACAAGATGTCTTGTCAGAGGTGAATAAAATTTATCAAACTAATTTCAATTTATATATCAATCTATACTACGTATAAAATATACTTTTGAAATGGTTAAGACAAAAATGGCCAAGCAGTTTCCTTCTAACGTTGAATCATCCCTAAAAAGAAAGGAAACATTAGTTAAAAGTATTTGTTTAATAATTTTTTTCTTGTTTAACACATACTTTTTGTTTAAGAAATAGTTAATAAAAATTAAACGACCGGAACGTAGGCCATTAGTTCCACTATTTCACCAAGCTTCTATTCTGATTTTATTTTTATTTTTTAAAGATGAAAGATTTCCAACAACACCCAAACCAATGCTAAGTTTCAGTCTCGCCTCTTCCTTGATCTGAGACACTCATACAAAATGACACACAGAGTGAAAATGGAACACACTCAACTAATCAGAAGCTTGGGGTTAGGAGTACGCGATTTAAGACCCGATCATGGAACATTAAAATGCTGTGTTATGTAGCATGTCAATCAGACAGATTGGACAGCTACGATTAAAAAATCAATATTTTTATAATTTATGCAAGAAAGAAACTATGTTAATTGAATCTACCTCGAAGTTTATTTTCTGACTAGCGGCAGTCTAATAAAATTACGTATCTCCCTACATTCAAACACGTGGTTTGGTCAAAAATATCGTCCTTTTATAAATACTGTACTAGATATCAAAGAAGAGGATTAATATTATCGTATTTATGAATAAAAAACCTTAACGCATACCCTTCCCCTCTGGATGTCGGATAAACTTACTTACGCTTGCCATGCTGCCTACAGAAAAATATAATAAAATACATAACTGATCCTAAACAATATAATTACACCAGAGATATTTAAATAGAAAATGCCTTGATATCCACTCAACCGTTCAAGATGTTATTCGATTCATGGAGTCACTAATTTGAAACACACAATTGTTCAATAATGGCTGCCACACGTGCTCACGTGCTATCATCACTAGATATATTGAAGAGAAGAAATGTATACGGTCGTCGATGCACTGACCTACTGCTCATGGAACTCTAACGGCGAGCCAAGAAAACTTGCCCCCCTCCCTTTTTCCCCGCAAGTGGTTTTCTTTTGTTAATTGCTTTTTCTCTTTTCTCCCCTCCTTCGTCCGCCCTTCTCCTTGTCTACATTTCTAAATTTATCACTCTCTCTACTTTATTACTTTATTATCAGGTTGAGACTATATCACAGTTTCAAGGTACAGACCCGTTCTACAGCGCCGAGCGTCGAAGGAGGAAACTCTGCACCATCTGTAACGAAGAAGATCGACATCCATGGAGCTTGGGTCGTCAAATCCACCACCTTAGCGACAACCATGCGGTTTGGGTCGTCAGATCCACCACCTCGCTGGCTAGGATGTCATGCCTAGGGTATTTAAGTATCCTGCTGCCGTCGTCAAGTCCTTAAGACTTGGGGTCTAGTTTTTTGTTTAAAAAACTAGACAATGTAGTTCTAAATTTAAATGTAATATTTTTGAAGTTATACTTCTTCAAGCGCGTTATGAAAAAATGATGAGAGTGAAATTTTAAGATGCGCGCGCATCACTGTAACACAAAAGTAACAGGTTGAAGCTAAGCCGCTCATTAAGTCTCGAAAAAAAAAGCTAACAACAAAATAGAAATAGAACCTCTGTTAGTCGCGCATGTTGGCACGCTCGTCGCCTCTGATCACTGTTTTCATATATATAATATTTATCCACATGTTTCTAGTTTCTACATTCACAACACGTGTTTTAGTTTCATACAAGTGCGAATTATATATGTGCTAATAAATTATACTCAGTAGTGGTTTAAATTGAATATTTTGATTAATATTATTTACTATTCGTAAATATTAGTGAAAAAAATTGTGCTTATAGACTTTTTCAAGTACTCCAATACAATTGAGGTTAACTATCCGTATGTATTATTTATTGATATAAATTAAAATATTATTATTTAACATAATTAATACTAAATATTATTAAATTATTATTCTTAAATATTTATTATTGGTTATTTAATATTTACAAAATAAAGAAATAAAATTAATAAAACATTTAATAAACTTTTTGATAAAAATTAAAAGTGAATATTAAATTAAGAAAATAATAAATATTTAAAAAATGAATAAACTTAAATTCAATTTTTGAATTTATTATTAAATTTATTCATTACTTTTAAAATATTAAATAATCAATAATAAATATTTAAAATTAAGAATCTTATAATATTTAGTACACATTATGTCATATATATTTATTTAATGATGCCAAAGAAGTATAACTTCTCACGCGCGTAGATAAGTAAACACACCAAATTTTTTCTGAAGAAGCTTATTTTGTTTAAAATGATGTCAAATGGATAGTTAATCGAGTAAAGTTTTGGTTAATTTCAAGATGAGGGATATTTCAGTTGATTCTTTAAATATTGTGTCTTGTAGTCTGAAGGACAAGTCCGGTTCTAGTGACTTAGTAAGTCAAGTCCTAGCCGCTTTTTATGTGTCCTTATAATAATGTCTTTACATTATGAGCCTCTGGCTTAGAAAGTTATAATGTCTTAGTTTTTGACTTATAAAAAACTTCCGCAAGTTCCATTAATCTTTTTGAGTCCAAAGTTTTATCATGACGCCTTGTACATCGTGAGCATCAGTTCAATTTATGGATGGCTACTACTAGGTTGTCTGTTTACTTTTCCTTATTACAGGTCAGTTAATTGATATCAATATTTTGGGCTGGTCAAGTAGTTACGCTTCACGTACTGTATTAGTTTGGGTGCGCAACTCAGGGAACTGCTCTAGAGTCATAGTGGGGTTCGCGCAAATAATACCCTTTTCTTTTGCCTTTTAATTGACTCCCAATGTTTGAGTTGCTCTCAATGTACTTGCTATCAGAACTTTATGTACTATTGAAGGCTCTGGCAGTACCAAAGGGGAATATGACCGGCCATCGTATCCTATTGTTGAAACCTGTTTCATAGCCATCTACTGATGTTAAAAAAACAGAGTTTCCTGATTATCCTAAATGTTTGCTAGATCTTATTATTAAAGCCCAACCAAGCAAAACTGTTCAAGGCTACATGCATATCTTGTTCACTATCTTTGTTAGTAATTATATAATTGTTCTCCCTTTTTAGAAATACTTCTACCTGTGGCCTGGCGACTGCACTGCCCGTGTAGCCACTGCCAATACTTCACTATTCTCAAGCCTAATTGTTTTAATCAAACTTCAAATGTATTACTTTCAATATTAATGTATATTCTTAATTTTTGTTATATCTGTTTTAATTAATAAATCTATATGTTGTTAAACATAATTCATTTATATAAAATGGATAACCAGTAGAGGTCAAACCTTTCAGTTAGAGATTCACGAACCCTTAAGTGGGCACTGTCGTTTTGGTATCATAGACGTGACCGATCACCCCACCCCGTCCATAGACCGCTGATGGCAGGTTTAATTTCCCGTCGAGTTCCTAGGAAACTAGCGACATTACAGTTCATTTGGTAATAGATTATTTTTTCAAGTCGAACTAACAGGAAGGTGCCTGATATCCAAAAATTGATTGCTAAAAGGAACAAAGTAACATCAGATAACACTTGGAGGCATGTTGTTTTCTTGGACTAAATCATCAGATAAAGTTATTCATCCTCAACCGAAAGGAGAATGGAAAAATTACCAAGTAGGATCCAATTAAAAACAATATATATTATAATACCGTATCACCAAGTGGTGTCGTTAGCCTTATCCAAACAAAAAATAGCACGTTACCACAATCTACTTTTTTACACCCTAAAACTTTATTTGCTCTTTACTGTGCGGTTCATGAACTATACGCACAAATATCACAATCTTTTCCAATATGTAGACAAATTATTTAAAACTGCTGCACTTTATCTCAACTCTAGCCAAAGTGTCGGAAAGTCCACTTATATCTGACAAACTCGCTTCATTTGCGTTAGAAAGATAGTAAAGTTGGAAATCACTAGAGGTGTATCGAGATAAATCAGATAATTGAGATGAAAAAGGTTTGCCGACAGTATTGTCAGAAAGGTGTTGAAGTGCGCGGAGAGTGTTAACGAGTGAGACAATGGTTTCAGTCAATGGTTGACAAGAGGCGGAGGATAGCTCACCTCTTCCAACTGGAGGTTTGCCGACAAAAACAAGTCCCTGTCAGGTGTGTGCCGCTCAATCCGCCGTCGCTTTCAATCGATGGTATGGCTGGTTTCACGTGCCCATATTGGCCGACAAACACCGGACCTCATCTCTCTAACCACTCGTCCACAAACAACTCAGATAAGAGGATATTACCTCCTTTATTACCTCTTACAGCTCTTGCATGACGCCAAGTCGCGAGTATTGGTTATAATATCAATAAAATATCAATAAAATATCAGATATTATCCATATTGAGCGCCAAAAACTAGTTTGTCTTTTGTACAAGTTTCTTCCTACCAAAATCCCACAGGCTTGAATAGTCCTCTCCCAGGTTAAAATACGAAAATATTAATAATAAGGGAGTGTCGAGAGGCATATTTAGGTTAAAATTTTGTCAGCGTGATTTAAACAAACAATTACTATGCAGATGTAATCAAGTAGCACACATGTGATAAAGATTAGACAGTGAAACACTCGGTGATTGTAGGTATGGAATGAGTTTATAATAAATGATCGAT
Organism: Timema poppense; assembly: GCA_902141375.1. Taxonomy (NCBI): domain Eukaryota; kingdom Metazoa; phylum Arthropoda; class Insecta; order Phasmatodea; family Timematidae; genus Timema; species Timema poppense. Next base: position 3,987 of record CABFOV010011445.1, on the reverse strand, counting down.
AAATAAGACATAAAAGTCGTTCACAAAATTGATTTCTAGCCTTTAAAATGCGAATTATGCTCACTTTTATCGATTTTAATGTGAATTAACGATTATAATAATCCAATAGCCAAAAAGTGTTTCCCAGTCTAGGAAGTAATCACCTCAATCATTTAATATTATAAACGTGTTCAGACAAGCTATTATAACGGACATTTTCTAATCAGAGAGACATATTTAAAGATAAATAATAAAAATAACAATGATTTTTTAAATCACTATCATTGGTTTGTTTGATATGTACAATTTGACCAAATGTTTTCTATTTGTTACACCATGCCATTTAAAAGAGGAATTGACATATTTTTATTTACCTATACACAACTATACATCACTGTTTTCCGTCTTGTCCCTCTCCTCTGTACTGTGTGTATGTTTCAAGGTCCTGGCCACCCTTCATGTGCTACGGGGTGGGTTTTTTTATATAATTTTCCCACCCCTAACCTACAGAGCGCATCTTTCAGCCCGCCAGGGCGCCATTGTATATCCAAGTGAAGTTTGTTATATGTTCAATGTCGTGTGTGTTCTCGAGAGCCCTTCGGGGCTGGTATCAACCGTTTGTCCCTTTATGTTTCTCGTGTTTTTATTCATGTTTATGAAATGATAAATATATATATGTTTATGAAATGATAACTATATATATGTTTATGAAATGATAAATATATATATGTTTATGAAATGATAAATAAACTCCCTTACAAACAAATTATGGTTTCCATGGTGACGTAAGCAAAGAATGAATGTACAGATGAATCACACAACATACAACAGAAAATCTGCGAACTTGCCCTTAGAAAATCAGCTTTTCGTTGGAAGATACTGTTTTTGGCCGAAACCCGGGACCACTAACCTTTAAATGAGAGGTCTTTCGTCAAAATCAGTTCATCAGTTTTCTCGTAATTTCAAATATCAGAAAAGAGCTCATCAAATTTTAATTGCATCCCTTATCCCATTTTTGCTATTGACCTATATTTGTGGAGGGAAGTCAAGCGCCGGGGTTGGTGCCAACTGTTGAATGTTCTGTTCAATACTCTGCCCGGGGAACTCGTAATTAACCTAAACTACGTGCGTTCGTCTTAATATCACCCTCTTGATGAACATTTTGTGCCAAATAACACTCTGCTGTTAATTAAACAAGGTAGCAAGTGACTCAAATTTATATCTTAAAAACATAAGAGAAAAAATAATATAATGAACAAAAATTAGTTAGATTATCGTTATTTTATTTTTGATATCAATATATACGTTCACGTTTAAAAGTAAAAATAGTGTAATTTTTCAAAATCTAATATTTATTTTGATTGAATTAAATATTAAGAACCTGTCAAGTTTATCAAGAAATTCACATGCACACACAATTCACAAATGTATTTTCTATTCCTAGACTTTATAATGATATATATTTTTCTTAACAAAGCACCGCTCTACTAGCTGAGCTATCCAGGTTTTCCACATCTACAATATATTTACACATATTAATCACAAGTTGTTAGATAAATGACAGGATTAGCAGTGAGCCACAACGTCTAGAGTTGTATCCGTATCCAGTGACCAGCACAACACATGCAATTCCAGCTTATCTTGATCTACATGGATGGAATGACTTGTTTTACTAATGTTAACATGATCATTTCAACATCGCCGGCTCTGACGTGGCGTGTTGAGATACTTGTTGGTGATATGCAGTTGGTTTGGTTTAATGTTTCTGTCCTAGCACGCGTGGGGAAAAATTATATATATATATATATATATATATATACACACACAATAGAGGCAGTAATAATTGTACTTTGTACATGTCGACATGGAAAACATATAAATACTTAAGAATTAAAATGTATGTTGAAGCTATATAAATTCTTTGGGGAGTATTATATATATATATATATATATATATATATTTTTTAAATATTGAAAAATCCAATCATAACCAAATATAAGTAAAACTTCTTCAGTACGAAAGGTTGTATTATTAAGATACTATCTGAGAAGTTACATAAATATACAATAACAATATTAACTAATTTAAAAATAACTATATACATTTTCAGGCCACATTTATGTTCGATCATACATTTATTTAAATAAAAATTAATGAAACGAAGGATAAAAATGTTTACCTGTTATTTTGTGTGATCTTAAGAATAGGCTTAAGACGTTCTCGGTCCAAATTTGAAGAAATACTTCATTTGAGAAGTTAATATTTTTAATTTATTCACTTTTTATATACTTAAGCTGACAAACAAAATAGAGTATGAAAAATAAAATCACATCTCAGTAAATACTGAAGTTTTTCCCTTTCTAATGGGTGTAGTTCACATTTGAAATAAACACGTTAAACGAAATTGATTAGTATGGATTTAAAAAAACTTCACTGAACGTATTATATTGAATTAACTTTTCACTTTAGTTGAAACTATTTGAGATAAAAGAGTTTTAATGCATTCTTATTTTGGGTTTTTTCAAATCCAAGTGACTAAGAAATAATGTTTAGTAGTCAAATTTATCTTTAAATGAACTATTTTCTTTAGTAAAATATTGGCTAGCACTCCTCCCTATCCGCGCTAGTTCTGCGAACTGTCAACTGCTTCGAACCAAATACCCAATGAAGATCTGTTGGAGCTACGCGCGCGCGCGAAAACCAGGGCACGAAATGTAACGAGACGCGGCGGGGACGCTCGGCGTGGGAAAATACTGCTGGTAACTTCCTTATCTATGTTTAAATTGTTTTACTTAAAGAACAATTATTATTTTAGTCCAATTTTCCCTTTTACATAGAAGCAATCTATGATAAATAATTATAAAATCGGATTACCGTTTACGAATTAGATTATCATGTTTTCAAAAATTGTAAGAAAGGACATTAAATTATTTTATGTTAGGTATTAAACATGATATTATCATATTTATAACTAAATTACATTTGGCAAATTTATTAAAACCTTTTTCAGAAAAAAATATTTTTGTGATGTTTCTGTAAATTAAATTGTAACGTCGAGTTCATTCTAAGCAAATGTTGAAAATACAATATATTTAATAAAACTAGCTATACTATTTTTATGCACTATAAAAATTCATATTTTATAAGATAAAACATAATCTAGATTACACCTTGTCATATTGGGAGAACCTAGAATCATTTCTTCCGTACCTCCGTCATATACATCATGTTCGTTATAGTCTGGGGCCCAATAGAGCTTTTACACCTTAACCCAAAATTTCAGTGCCGACAATATATTTTGATGGTTCCTATATGGACAAAGGGTGCTGAAACCGAATATGATGGTTCAAACGCTCGAGTGTTATTAAATATGACGTCATCAATATTGTGTGCATATCTTTTAGGATGTTGATCAGTTTACACTAAATATGTCATGTTTGGTATCAAATGAAAGCTCTAGACATCTGGATTCCATTTAAATGAGTGTAGTGTGCCTTATGACGTCATCACAATGGATATTTACTAATTAACATTTGCAATAATCATAATATTACACCGTTAATGTAAGAAAATGAGGCTTTATACGAATCTTGTTCAGTTTTTTGTGTTTATTGATAAAAGCGTGTATTTTGTTAATACAAATGATTATATCCGATTTAATCCTTCTCGTTTTCAGATGTAAGGAGAGCATATCAATTTCCTTCTGGTGCTGAACTGCCGACTATTTAGAATTTAGTAAGTGATTGGTAGCTATTATTATTATGGGTGTTTAGAGGCCCATCGACACACTGAGGTCATTAGGGCCCTAACATAATATATATACATAGTAAAATCTCCATAGGAGAGAGTCAAAATACCCATATGGGACACTCCATAGGGGTACTCAAATGGGCTCAGTAAGAATTGAGAGATACACCTGCTTAAAAAATTATTATTATTTATTATTATTTTGGTTTAGAGGCCCATCGACACATCTAGGTCATTAGGGCCTTGAAATGTGGTGAAAA
>CABFOV010011443.1:0-11139 GCA_902141375.1 Timema poppense | reverse complement strand
CCCCCCCATTCCACGGGAAGTGTTTTATTCTAATAGTTTAGGAATTTTGGGGAGACAACTTCCACTATCCGGTCATTTATTTTGAAATTTAACTGAATTTCGTGTTGAGCTAGATTGCCGAAGAGATCGAGGTTCAAATCTCGCTTAGGTGAACTGAGAATGTTTTTTTCCTAAATGGATTTCCACTTTCCCTCAACGCAATTGCGGGTTCAATTCCTCTAAATAACACCTTCCCTATTCCTAACAGATTAACGTAACTAGTACATTAGCGTATAGCCCGGACGGGTAGTAGGAAGTGGTGCTAAATAAAACTGCATTTCAAACTATTTGGGGTGGTTTTTACCTTTCTAATTTTCACATAAGCTTTGTAAACTTTCTAAATCCCTTAATTCACATAACTTCACTAATAAATTTCAAATATTTTAGAATGAGTTTTATTTGATAAAGAAACACGATTTACTTACTCAGGCAAACACAAAACTACTAACATAAAATATAATCTCTCTTCGGATTTAAGAGTGAATTGTATTCTGTAATTCTTTCGATTTCAGTTTATTTGGTGATCAAGCGCGACAGAAAAAAAATCCGCTATACATTCAATAGGAAGATACGATTTATTATTCAATTTAAGACAGAATATCTTAAAATTCGTCAATTTTATTGGATTTGACTAGAAATATATAGCCTATAGGTTAACCGGACGTCCAATTTACAACCATGCAAAATTTAAGCACAATCCATACAGTAATGCTTGAACAACAAACATCCATTTCATTTTTATTATATTAGTGGGATGTTTGTTTCCGTTCCAAAATACTCGTTTCCAAGGATATTTACAAAGAATATTTTATGCGTTAAACTCAAAATATTTAATTTGTAACCTGTTAAATGTCCCGTTAATACTTACACACAAAATACCATATATATATATATATATATATATCATTAACATAAAGTGCCCCAGGAGATTCAACAAAAGGACATCTTATTCGCTGGCCCCACTTCAATGAAATGACAAGAGTTGCTTCTCTGTACTGTGCTCAGCACCGTCTACTAGTACTAGTTGTCTTTATGCTCATTTCTGATAACTCACCACCCCTCCTTTCCATGGTGGACGTCCTTCCCAAATACGTCAGTCTTTCTTGTATATAAAAAAAGCCATCCTCAGCTTTACATTTTGTATTCAATTGTAACGATTCGTCGGAGGAACAGCCTGGACGTGAAGCAAGGGCTCAGCGAACTAAGCAATTGGTGTTCACGAGGTGTGAGGCATCGGTCTCTCCTCCTAGCCGTGGATGGAGCTACGTCTGTCAATATGAGTATTTGTATAAGTAATCTTTGATAGAGTTGTTACTCTGTTTATATGTCCATATGGCATAGTTTTGTAAGTCAGAGATTCTGACTTGTTTTTCTGTGCACACAAGGCATTGTTTTGATTGTTAGAGTTGGTACACTTTGTTTCTACGTCTATAGGACATAGTTTTGAATGTCAGACATTCTAACTTGTTTTTATATGCCCATAAAGCATAGTTTAGAATGTTAGAGATCTTGCTCTATTTTTCTATGTCCATAAGACATAGTCGTAAAGACCTGGGCAATAGTCAGACGCCCTATACTGTATAACCATGCTCCGGCTAAACTTAATGCTTTAGATCATAGTATGGTGGAAATCAGGTTATCTATTGCTTTGTTCCATGACCTAGTTGGTTCTTTGACTGATACCAGTCTCTAATATTTCTAATGTTGTACCTTTCTACGGTGCTCAACTTGTGGGTGTAATACTGGTCCTGAGTAGTGGCTCGTGGCTCGTGGAGTAAAGTTTATTTTGTCCGTCCCCCTTCAGGCACCGTTTGTATTTGTTATTGTTTAACTGTTTGCACTAATTATAGTGTGTACAGACAAGGGTAGAATGTAAAATATACTATTGAATGACCAGGCAGTACTAATGAGGAATAAACTGCTCATAATATCGTAATAGCCGGGCTTGTAAACTTATAGTTCCTCTTCTAGGAGCGTATTCTTTGTATCACGTAATTCACTATGGGGTTAACTCATGCTAGCTAGCTCATTTAACTACCATAGTTGTAACTCTTTAAACTATGACTTTCTAGAATTTGGTGTCGTTACCTATCATTCATGAAAATGTCTTTCAGATCAAAGTCTAGTAGCCGATTGGTAGGATAATTATGTATTGATGCTTAACCTTAAATTAATATTTGATTAGGTGACCTTGCGGTCTAGGGGTAAGGTGTCAGACTTGTGTGCTGGCGGCCGGGGTTCAATCCTCGGTCCTGGCATAGATTTATCTGATTACCAAACCCTTCCTTCACCTTTGACAATACATCTTGTGAATGTGGTGGATGCCAGGCCTCCACCGTGGTTCGGATTCCACGTTAAACTGTAGGTCCTCCATTTCATCTCACAATCACCCTACCATTACACATTAGCGTAAGTGCGTATAACCCGAACGCGTAGTAAGACGCAGTGCTAATAATAATAATAATAATAATAATAACAATATCTGATTCCTATTTAAATTGCCGTTGTGTTGAGGTGCACGCGCCTTTGTATCGGAATGTGTGTTAGTTCTACTTTAACGAGTTACCCCCCTTCGTAATACAGGCACTACCATACTTGTGTTGATTGCAGGTATTACCTAGGCGTTTCGCTTCATATATTCCCTATTGGGATAACATATCTCAAGTAACTAATTTAATTTATCATAGTAAACAAAGGACTGTCTTGCATAAGATCTAGTTAAACCACATTTAATTCTATCAACTTGTTTAAATTTAAATAAACTGATTTGTTAAACTTGTATATCTCTCTTATGCTTGTTCTTTCCCGTCCCTTCCTTTGATATATTTGTAAATGTATTCGTCACTTCTTTTATTATATAGGAGAAGCGGTGGTTAAAATTTGATTGAAATTTAAGAGGCAAATGTAACCACACTAATAGTAGGAGTTTTACACACTTCTTTGCTCGCTGAAAAGATATCGCGATTTTATATAACTTACCCCTTTTCCTGAAAATTAAAGACTACAATTTCCTAAATATGTTCCGAAAAATGTTGTTTGTGAGGAGGTGTAAGTCTATGTCATCTAAGACTTTTATGGGCACATTTGAAAATAGGGATTCGTAGAATTATGTTGATTGCGGGCTATGTTCCGATGGAGGGCGAAGACGTGGATGTAATGGTAGAGTTTTGGACTGAGCTCAATGAAGTCTTGAATGCGTGTGAACCGAGTTAAAGAATTATCTTCTTAGGAAATACGAATGAATGGATGGGTACCCTGAGAGAGAATACAGAGAGCGTGATAGGAAGGTATGGTGATGAGAGCGTAAACGAAATTGGTAATGTGTTAGTGATTCTGTGTTTAGATAGGGGTTTATTTGTGTCGAAAACATGGTTTAGGAACAAAGATATTCACTAGTATACATGGCATAGGGGGAGGGGGGGATTATAGAACGATGATTGATTTTGTGGCTTATATCGAGAAACTTAGAAGTTTGGTAGAGAATAATAAGGCTGTGAGGGGAGCCGAATATGGAACGGATCACACTTCCTGGTATTCTCAGTAGTTGAATTAGATATGAATTTTGTGAGAAAACTGCGCAAGAATATTAAGAAATTAACAGTGTAAGTGGAAAAATTGCAGGATAAAATTGTGAGAGCGCAATATGAAAGAATGTTGGGTGAAAAATTAACTTTACAAGAGCATGAATGGAATGTCAAAATAATTGTTAGTGATATATATATAAAGTTCTTGGAATTTATAACAAAATAAAGTAGACTGTAGCTGAATGCGTGAAAGATGTCTGCGGCTCTGGGGTTGTAGGAACCTTAAAAAGAGATGCATGGTGGGATTAACAGTTGGAAGAAGCTGTGAGAGAAAAGAAAGAAGCACACAAATGAATGATTGTTGTGAAGAGTGAAACATAACATAAGAAGTTGTGAGATGTATACAAAGAGAATAGTATCAATGCTAAGAAAATAATAAAGGAGAGTAACGAGGAATTAGATTAATAGAAGGAGAAAGAAATCAGACTAGTTTTGAAGGATATAATTATCTGTTCTGGAAGTGAGTCAAGAGAACAAAACAAGGAGTGCAAGGAAAAACCTATGGAATTAAGAATGAACGTGGTGAGATGATGTGGGATGAAAACAGGATACTAGAGCGAGAGAGAGAGCGTTTTAAGAAACTGTATGGTGAAAATGGAGAGAAAGTAACAGAAAATAGGGAAAATTTTATGATAAGTGAAATAAATAACGAGGCTGAGGTGTTAAAGGCTATGAAAGTGTCTAAAGAATGGCAAAGCTACGGGCGTGGATGGAATCACAAGTGAAATGCTTAAGTGTGGGAACATGACACCACTTGCCAGATTGTGTGAGGTTGTTAAATGTGTGTGCTGGGATTTGGAATGTTCCCGATGACTGGAATAATGCTGTCACAGTTTCTTTGTACACAGTCAAAGGCGCTAAGAGTGAATGTAAGCATTAAAGTGCAATTACCTTGTTGAGTGTTCCAGACAAAGTTTTTGGGAGAGTTTTAGTTGAGAGGGTGCATGACAAACTGCCGACAAAATCTGGGGTGTGCATTGTGGTTTAATGCTAGGTAGAGGTTTCATGGACCAGACATTTGCTTAGCAACAAATGATTTAGAAATGTAAGGCAGTAAGGAAGATAGATTATTGTACATCCATTGATCAGGAGAAATCGTATGGTCGTGTGACTAGGATTATGTTATTGAACGTTCTGAAAGAGTATGGTGTAGATGCATGTTCAGTAAATGGAATTATGGCGGTGTATGATGAAGTTAGAGAGTGCGTTAGGATGGATGGAGCTTTGAGCGAATTGTTTGACATTGAACAGGGTGTTATACAAGGTTGTTTTATGTATTCATGGATAAGTGTATGAGGGATGCTTGTGATGACGCAGTTGCTGTACAAATGGACAATGTAAATGTAAGAGTTCTCTTGTATACAGACGATGCCGTCTTAAGGGCTGAAAATGAAAGTGACTTGCAGAATGCATTAAATCGTTTGAGTGTAGCAACAGGCAGACTGGATCTTCGTTTAAATGTCTCCAAATTCAAGATGAGTTTTTGATGAGGCCAGATCAAGAAATTAATGTCAGACTAGTATAAACGGAAAGCTGATAGAACAAGTGAATAATTTGGTGTAACTGGACAAAATATTACGTAAAAATTAAATAATGGAATGTGAAATCAACAGATGGGTGAATGCGTCTTGAAGATATGAAAATAATAAAGAGTTATCAAAAGAGAAAAAGATGCCAGTATATAAAAGTGTGTTGATAGCAACATTATTTTATGGATTTGCAGTATGTTTTTTAGGGAAAAACACAAAAGCATATTGACAGCGGTTCGAATAAGATAGCTAAGAAATTTATTCGAAAAACCAGTATGGACAAGGTCATCAATAAATGGCTGCTAAAGGAGTGCGGTTTGAAAGGGAATCCAACAGATTAATGTGAAAGAAGCGTGTTACATTCGTTTGGGCATGTTGAGATGGTGAGTGTGGATCGAGTGACGAAGCAAATAAATGTAGGACGTGTGTGTGTGTGTGTGTGTGTGTGTGTGAATCAAAAGAAAGGGGTTCAACATGTAGGACGTGGTTATTTATTGTAGACAAATGTATGATCAAGAGAAACATTAGTAGTTTTAAGAATAAAAGAGCACATATGACTCAGGGTATGGATGTTGCTGAATCGAAAGAAGTATACAAGAATATGAGAGTGTGGAGAAAGTTAATGAGGATGACTTAAGGATGGAATTGTTGATTTCTGAGCTTTGTGCACAGTTTCTTTCCTACTCCTAAAGTAATGACGTGATTAGGTATGTTTGTAATAACAGCAGAAGTTGTTTCATAACGATTCGATGAGTACTTTTAATGTTTACTTGCACTAAACCGACAGATGTAGAATTGAATGTTCAGACATTCTTATTATTTAGAGTTTTATTATATGTATAGATTTAAATATAGGGAATAGATGGTCAGCCCCCAAAGCTGTTTAGCCTACCTATTAAAATATACTTGCCCGCGTCGGTGGTAGTGTGGTCTATCTTGTCAGTTTAGTGTTAGACTGGATTTCCAGGAACATAGAGAGGGGCTATTAATTATATTCATATTAAATTAGTCAGGAAGAGTATAATAACTATTCTCAAAGGAACGCTCAATACCAAACAGATATAGTGAAAATCTTAACTCAAGAACTATGAAAAAGGATAGATATAATAAAAAGAAAGCAAGTTGAAGATAAAAAATGAAGATGAAAATTGAGGAAGACAGGGAATATTTATTCACTAAAAAATGCTATTAATAAGTGGTTAATACTTGAATGAACTTTAACAATATTTAAATTAAATACAGGCAATAAGGCGTCTAAATAAGAATAATGGTTAAAAATTAAACATAAGGAGAAATTAAATTGTACATGGATAATACATAGAATTGTCAGAATAATCCGAAAAATGTTGATGAACATTAAAAATTAATGAAATTTATGTGACACAGTAAAGTCAAAGATAAAAGGAATAAGAAATACATGAAACACATTAAAATTAAGACAGGATATTTTACAATGAATAACTAATATAATTTAAGGTTAAAGGTAAAAAAAAATTCTAATTAAGACAGGATGTATTACAATGAATTTTCTAATATAAATTTAAAGGTTAAAGTTCGAAAAAATGTTTATAAATTAACTTTCTGTCTCCGAGTAGATGTTAAAAATCATAAACCAGAGGAAAGTAAAAAGGGGAACAAAATTATGTCAGCCATAATTTGAATAACTTAAGTTAGAAAAGATAATCATAAAAGCTCAAATTTGGAAAAAGAGGGATTATTAAATGTAAAGAAAAAACTTACTATCGAATAGTATAAACGTTCCTTTGCTATAGCTTGATTCGACTCCTTAAACCATGAACGCCACGTGTCGTGTGGGGAATGCCAGGCCTCCACCGTGGTTCGGATTCCACGTTAAACTGTAGGTCCTTCATTTCATCCCACAATCACCCTACTACATTAGCGTAAGTGCGTATAACCCGAACGGGTAGTAAGACGCGGTGCTAATAATAATAATAATAATAATAATAACAACGTTAAAAATTGGGAGTTAAATAAGGTAATAAAGGTGTTGCTAGAGGGCATTAGCAAATGTGATCGAATATAGATAGACAGAAAAAGGATAAAGGAGGAAAAAGAAAAATGAAAACAGGAAATGAGGGAAAAGGTTAAATCTTCACGACCTGGCCCGATCAAGTTTCAACTACGATGGTAGGAGGGCAAATAAATAAGGCGGGATATGACTAAAAGGTTTTTAGATGTAATAAGTTTTGGGAAATATTTTATTGTGTTGATTAAGGTTTGGTTTTCAGATTTTGTTTGTTCATTGAGGATAATATTGTGATAAAAACTTGCATTGTAGATATGAAGATTTTCAGCAATATTCATTTTGTGACCTTTGGTGGAAGGTGGAAGAAGTTTCATACATTGATCGATAGGAGAAGGTTGATGACCTGAAATTTTTAAGTTTTCAGCTATTTTGATACTGTCCTATTATATTTGAAGTCACTTAAGTGTTCAAAATAACGTTTAGAAATTGCCCGGCCAGTTTTGCCAATGTAGGCAGCGTTACTATCACAGGTCAATTTGTAAATCCCACTTTTGCTTTAGATGTTATAAGTATTGAGGTTAGAATTAGATAAATGCTTTTTAACTGTGTTGTTGGTTCCGAAATTAATCTCTATGTGATTCCTTTGTAGAATTCTGGAGATTTTATTAATTTAATGGCCTGTGTGATTTAATATAAACCATTTAGGTTGAATAGGGGTATGACAAGATCCAGGTGAATAGGGGCATACTTGCGACACTCCACCAAAATATGGTACACACTGAAAAGGAGCCCCACAAAGCTCACACACTTTAGTTGGAGCCCCTCTTAATAAAAATACCACGGGTAAATGAAGTAGGTCCGACGCGGAGTCTTGTCACGATAACCTCCTCTCTTCTAGACTTTCGTATGGATGGATGAAGTCCATCGCGACACGACGTCCCTTATGGGAAAAAAATAATAATTTTACGCCAAAATAAAAAGATTTTTTCAATCGAAAAACCAATAGTAAATCAATTAAAAAATCATAACTCAAGAAAACACAGCGATTGTGACATATCTATAAAATAATGCTATTGATTAACAGATATAAACAATATTCACTTTATTTAAGCCAAAGTGATATAATGCTAATTATGAATACATTTGATGGTAAATAATTTATTTAAAAAAAAAATTCGAACCAAAAATCAAATGGGCAGGATTTCAACATTCTGATAAAGTAATATGGTCAATAACATCTAGGAGGAAGAGAGATTATGTCACCGGTGAAAGTCCAGAGAGGGAGTGATAATGTCACCAGGGAATAAATCAGGAAGGGGAAAGGGGAAATAGAGGGTCAACGACCTTGAAAGTTAAGGAATTTTAAGAGCTTATTTAAGAGAAATGTATTTGCTGGTTTGCATGACTAACTTACGTAGCTTATACAGCCGCGTAAATGCATCGCGGGAAAAAGGGACTTGTTTTATTTTGCAAAGGAAGGCTGTAAAGGTGAGACCTGATCCTAGCTTTTTTGTTTTTTAATTACTTTATGTGTTATCATTTGTGAAAATATGTAAAAATTGACTATTTTTGACAGAGCCTAAAAATGTAATAACGCAGTGTTTGACTTTTTATAAAAGAAGTTCTAACTTTTAAATTCTTTAAGACCAATTTACTTTAGAAAAATTTATAATCCAAAGCTTAATTATCGAGTAGTTTGTTATATACTTAGAGGCTGTAACGCTAATAAAATCTCACCCCTTGTTACTTACTAGGGCTATCTCTTGACGGAACACTGAACTATAGAGGGGTGTAGCCAAGAGTTGGTTAAGCCACTCCCATCTGTTACGGCTGACACACAAGACATTCCCACAACAGTCATCACGAAACAAAACATGTCCAAACCAAAGGGTGTTAAATTTATTAATGTATTAATTACTTTTCAATAAGCCGGATATTAATTGCGGTTTATAATGTATTTTACAAACCCAAGTTGACGTGAAATTGTACTACCATTCGCTTATATAAAGTATGGATGCTAAGTATAGAAAAGAATTAAGGATCGACACACACTTCAGTGGTCGAACGGTCTAAGGCGTCACTCTCGTGTCAGATTGTCTCGCTGCTAACGGAAAAATAGGTGTTCGAATTCCAGTCATGTCTAAAGAGGGTGGATTTTTCCTAAATTTTTTCCCACTTTCCTTCCAAGCGAATGCGGGTAGATTACCTCTAAGCTTCTTCCTTTCTCATTCCTACTCCATTAGAGTAATTATCATATATGCGTATAACCTGAACAGGTAGTAAGATGCGGTGGTAAATATATATATATATATATTAGGAATTTAACTAACCACACTTAAAAATATTAGACCTAGTAAACCCCTAATGCTGCTTGAGACCAGGTACAGAAAGGGAGCGATTAGTTAAAATAATTGTTCATACTTTTCATGTAATAACCTTACTAATTTAGTAGTCTGCACACAATATCTAGCCATTTAATAGATTTTATTTTTGTGATAATCTGAGTTTACCGTGTATCTCTTAATAGAACAATCTAGCTTGTGTACCCGTTCTTCGCACTGGAAATCTTTAAAAAGTTTTATTTTTAATCATAATATAAAATTGACCAAAGGTGAAAGTATCCAAAAGTTTATATAATTTTAAATATTTCTACTTAATTGGTTTAAATTATATGACTAAATGTGAAAAAAATAAGCAGACTGACTAAAACATTATGTCAAAATAGGGATTTACTGTAATCCACTAATATTTTCATAAAAACGATTATAATAAAATTATAATGTTGCAATATACCTATTTACTAAACAAATTGGTAAAAAAAAGCATCAAAGTTAAAAAAACATCATTAATGAAATAATTGACTTTTACAGATACATATTGGTCACGTCTAATTACTGCCCATATTTCTATTTTCTAATACATCAAGCAATTTTATATAATTGTCATTATTTTCTGATCACCTGGAGTGGTCTTTGTAACCACTTGCAAGTCTATAATTTTTCTACCACACCAAAAAGTGTTTTTTTCTATATGGTTGGAAATTTAAATCCCCCCACTCCCACTACCAACCCAAATCTCTGACCCTTGTTTTGAAATTTAAACATTTCAGACGCTTCTGCTTATCTCGTTTTGTCCCTATACCTGTAGGTAAATATTTCACTTTTATACCACAAGGGAAGTTTTATATTATATTAGCTTTGCAATTTTTGGAGATGATTCCTATCTTCCTATTTTCCGACATTTCATTAAGAAATTTAGTTTGTTTTCATAATGTATGAGATATATCTTACAACAGGCTGACAAATTTAAATCCTTAACCACAATGAGAAGTAGTTTTTAATATAGATTTTGGAAATCCTCTACAAATATTTCACCAACCCCGAATTAGAACATTTAAATATTTACTAACAATTTGGTTATTTAGCACTATATTCCTGACAATTCTTTATCATCGCAACTAAGAGTTTTGTTTTTTGTCCACATCTACCTTTTTATTTCTCAGAGTTACATTTTAAGATTTAATTCATCAGATTTTAGGGTACGGTACAGTTATCTTTCTAATGATTGTTGTTATATACCACACTGATAAGTAGTTGTTTCAATTAATTTTGAAAATATGGAATTCACCCTCCCCCATTTCGTTGACTTTGAAATTTAAGTTTTTAAATATTATTTTAATATCTAGAGAAGTACTTATACATGTTTGCCAAATTTTATTGTTCTACCTCACCTAAAGGAATTGAGACATTTATATTAATTTAATATTTCTTTATTCCTGAAAAATATTTGTTTTCCTAGCTGTCGTCTTGGCATCAAAATATTGGTCCTTGTTTAACTGATAGGATTTTTAATTAATTTCTTCAAATGTCCTTAGAGTTTTGCTGTAAGTCTCATTGAAGAAATAATTATCAGAACGCTGTGATCTAAATGTTCATAGCAGTCTAGAGATTCGATTGAAAATGTTAAGGTTCTTTGGTGAAGAAGGAACCTTTTTTGTGTA
>CABFOV010011442.1:2134-13600 GCA_902141375.1 Timema poppense | reverse complement strand
TAAATATTTAGGCAAAAACATGCCAGGGCACCCGACCAAGATTGAGCCCCGACACGAGATCATGTGGCCACTGACGCTGGTCTGGCATATGTTGATTGTGCTGTAGTCTCCCCTCTGGCCTCTCCCATTTGGGGGGGAGGGGGGGGAGTTTTCAGCCCCCAAGTTTCTCACATCAATCCACTCCTATTTTGCACCTAAGGGTGAGGTTGTTTATTTAAACGATGAACATATTATAAAGGTCTAAATAATACTTGTATCATCATCAAGGATCAAAAATTAAATAATGTGAATTTGACTTTTCCTTTTAATAAAAACCCTCCCAATTAAAGTGTTGATTCAGGTAAAGTTCAAACCCATGTCTTCATCTTAGCACTGCTTACAGTCTCTGGCCGGCTCAGATTAGTAAACTCACACCACCTTCCTCAACTCTTCCTCAACTCTTCCTCAACTCTTACAGAACTCTTACTACTTCATTGTTCCACTTCTGTGAGATGCTCTTACCGCCTCTTTCTTAGTCTTCTTCCCGTACCTCTCTCTCCAACATCCCCTTTCTATGTCGATGCCATCTCATCACTCCCTGTACATCCATCTTCTCTTTACCTTATGACCTAACTTCCTACTCTATTCCTCTCCAATGCATATCCACAAATAATGATAACCAAAACCAGAATATAAAATGTGGTTCAAGTGTCCCAATTAATGTTGGTTACAACGTAAACAAACTACTGCTCTTTCAAATATAAAAACATCTTATTTATATTATTTCCATCCCGCTGAGTTTGAACGAAAACTATTAATTTTATTATAATTTAAGATAGAGGTGCTTTATTGCTTCTTTGTTCTTAATCGTACATGATGTAATTTTATTTTAATTTAGTTGGAGTAAATATTAACTAATCGGCCTCGTGGTCTAGTAATTAGCGTCCGTGGCTACTGACTAGAGGTCCAGGGTTCGATTCCTGGTGGATATCTTGGGGATTTTTCTCTAAAAGTGGAACTCTGTCACAAAACAAGTAGAGAATAGGTCTTACAATAATTGTATGCTAAAGAAGCTTTGTAAAAATATTATTTAAGTGGGTGGTCATTACCGGCATATCCAAAATGTATAGGCCTATCGATAATTATACCAATCAAATTAATTTCCATCTAACTACAGCTTGGAATCAAGTATTTTCAATAAGCTACCCTTGATTATAATACAAATTTGCTCATGCATAATTTTATCAGAATATCATTTAAAAATTGACTCCTTAGACACCTTCAATTTATATATAGTTTTAATTCTCATAAAGCTATTATAAATTAATAAATTTAGACAAAATTGCCATTGTTTATTGTAACTTTGAAATGAATTAAATGTATACACTTTGATTTAACAAAAAATAAATAATGAGTTTGCCTCTTATAAAAGTATATTTACTCACCCAGATCCGTCAGCGAAGCGTAGTCACTCATCCTGTGTTTCTTGTTTAACATTTGAAGAGAAGTTATACAAGGAAAGTATTTCAAAAGAGGTGCTGATATTTATAGCTTTTATCAGCTAAGTTTGCGACAGAGCGATGACGTCACCAGGGAAAATCCATTACCACATATAAGGGTGATGTTGCGACATCATTCAAGGTCAAAGTCTATTCCTTTCGCGACTCGTCTTGTCGAGCCTACAAACTGGCACCAGGTATGCGTCATCAGGGTTGCGACAGTGCGTTGTCGTCATCGGGAAAATCCATTGCTGGGGTAGGGTTATCAGGGTCAATGACCACATGGCTTAGCTCACTGTTTCAAGGTCAAGAACTATTCCTGTCTCGACTCGTCTTGTCATGTCGCCAAACTGGCGCCAGGTATGAGTCATCAATATCGTTAATGTGCGATGACATCATCGGGAAAACCCATTGCCGGGGGAGGATTTTCAGGGTCAATGACCTCATGTACTAATTCACGGTTTCAAGGTCACGATATATTCCTGTCTTGACTCGTCTTGTCGAGCCGCCAAACTGGCACCAGGTAGGAGTCATCAGGTTCGCGACACTGCGATAACGTCATCGGGAAAACCCTTTGCTGGAGGAGGGTTGTCAGGGTCAATGACCTTATGTACTAGCTCACGGTTTCAAGGTCCCGATACATTCCTTTCTCAACTCGTCTTGTCGAGCCGTCAACCTGGCGCCAGTCATAAGGTAAAATCCCCTGCCGGGCAAGGTTGCGACATCATTCAAGGTCCCGATCTATTCCTCTCTTGTCAAGCCCTCAAACTGAAGCCACGTATGAGTCATCGGGTAATCCCAAGTGGGGAGTGTGGTAACACAACACTCAATGATTACGTCACCGGGAAAAGTGTACTGACCCGTTAGCGGAAGTAGTGTTCCCATACGTCCCACCATCTACTAAAGCAATAAAATTAATTTTGATCCTTGCGTCTACATATATTTATATAAAATTAATTTCTCAACATGTATGATAATTTGAATTACAGAAATCGACATGCAGTTGAAAAAATCCTTCCATTAGGTGTTTTGTAAACATAAGCTGACACGAACCATCTTTGTGATACGAAAAAAATCTCATTCTTTCAAATTACAAGTACATATTTTTCATGAATAATATTTCCGTCATAAAATGTTAAAACCAACATGATATTTTATGAATATTTTACAAATTTTATTATTCTTTATAAACTTATAGAAAGACCCTATCAGAAAATAAAGAAATCAATGTAAATACAGGCCTCATATATGTATTTTAAAGTAAAAAAGTTATTTTTACTCTAAGAAAAAGAAATTTAACAATCCCTTTTAATGTTCATTTAAGGCTAAAGTGCATAGAGTTTTAGAAAACCTGCTTTTGATGATTTGCTAGAAATAAGTTAATTTTCCCAACTTAATGTGAGCGATGCTATGGGCAAACACGAGTAAGTTATTATAAATGTGAAAAAATGAATAGTTGATTAATTCATTTAAGAAAATAAATAAACAAATATACGCAGAAAGACAGATAAAATATACTTTGGAACGGAAAAAAATTCAAAATCCAAAATAATAAAAAATAATTAACATGGAGTAGCCACATTAATATGCTAATTACTCAAAACGAGTACGGGTACAAAACTTTTTATTTGTGGTACATTTTGGTACAAGACTAATCAAATATTTATCATTGAAAAAAGTTCAAAATTCACGATAAAACAAAATTATTAAAATGGTAATTAATTAAAAAGTGTACGGGTAAAAACTTTTTATTTGTGGTACAATAGGTATGCAAAGCTAATAGAAAAATTTGGTAATTCAAAAAGTTCAACATACAAAAGTGGTATTACAAGTTAATGGACGTGCTGCTGTATATCTTGGGAAGTAGTAAATTGAAATAAACAAATGTATTTTGAAACGGTAGTACATCCTATTTAAGTAAACTTTACTCACTTCGCCATCTAGTAGCATTACTACAAATCATAACGAAAAATTCCGGAGACAACATAAGCACATTTTTAATAAATGGTATAAAAAATTATTTAAAAGAAATAATTTGGCCTAAAAATAACATCGCGTCATTCATTTGGCCTAAAGTCGTTTGGCCTAAAGTCATTTAGCCTAAAAAAATTGGCCTGAAAGCCGTTTGGCTTAAAGTCATTTGGCCTAAAGGAATTTGGCTTAAAGTCATTTGAACTAAACTTTAGGCCAAATGACGGGTAACAACCCCGAGTTGTGAATTATTACCTTTTTACAACTACATTCTCTGACTTTTTTTATTTTTTTAAAAGTTCGTCGTGATGATTATATGGGTTTGGTATTGATATTACTACCTAGCATGCCATCTCATTCCATTTTGACCTTTGACNTGAAAGCCGTTTGGCTTAAAGTCATTTGGCCTAAAGGAATTTGGCTTAAAGTCATTTGAACTAAACTTTAGGCCAAATGACGGGTAACAACCCCGAGTTGTGAATTATTACCTTTTTACAACTACATTCTCTGACTTTTTTTATTTTTTTAAAAGTTCGTCGTGATGATTATATGGGTTTGGTATTGATATTACTACCTAGCATGCCATCTCATTCCATTTTGACCTTTGACACCGATATGGAAAGAGTGTGTATTGTGAAGTTTACTCAATGTTTTTGTCGCTTTATTGTTGGTTGCTGCCCAATGTTGTTGACGCTCTCTGATTGGCTGTTACGTAATGTTGTGTCACTATATGATTGGTTTGTTCCCCTCCCCTCCTCCTGACCTCCTTTCAGTGGTGTATTCTTGTCGAAACTTGTTTTTTTATGTCTGGCTAGGATTTGAACAGGCGTTGGATTTTTATATTGGTGTGGGGAGTTTATCGTTGTAGGATTTGGACGGGCGTTGGAGTTTATTTTTTATTGGTTGGCGTGCAGTCCACGACGTTGGGCACTACTCCCTCGGCATAGCAAGTGGTTCTGGGAGTATCTTCTCTGGTCGGTAACTTAGTAAAGAGTGTGAGAAATTGTTCCCGGCTGTAAGACTCCTTTAACTTCCCCTCACTCCCCTTCTTAAAGGCATGTGTCGCAACTCCCTACCCTACCCCTTAAGTGGTAATGGGTTTTCACTGATGACAAGCGCCAGTTTGGCGGCTCGACAAGACAAATCGAGACCGAAATAGAACACGACCTTTAAGATGTATCAATGGGTTTTCCCCTGATGACTGGCGCCAGTTTGGCAGGTCAACAAGACAAGTAGAGACAGAAATAGAACACAACTTTGAATGATAACGCAATAGATTTTTACCTGACGATTGATGCCAGTTTGGTGGCTAAACAAGAATGATCGTGACCTTGAAACTGTGAGCTAGTACAAGAGGTTATTGACACTGTTCATAATTTGGTGCCAGTTTGATGACTTGACAAGTCGAAACTCATATCTACGTGTAAGGAACAGAAACTTTGTGTGAATAAAACACAATATTACAAAACATATATTTATAAAACATTAAGAGTTTTACAGACATATATTAAAGGTTTCACAGACATTATACAAAATATGTATTATACACATTTACAGGAATGCCGTGAATATTTGTTAAAAAACGTTTTACTACAGTGTATTTTAGATGCGTTAGTAAAAAAAAATTAGTTCACAATCCAGCATGTAATAGTCCAGATCGATGAATTGACGTGTATAGTAGGTAAAACTGATAAGATCCAGGTTTCTTATGTGCGTTTCCACCGTAGGATATTCGAGGTCGATGACTTACGCTGATTCTGTTAGGGTATCGCATACTTCCACGACGAGTGTGTCGATAAAATTGATGCAATATCTTGCGAAGTGTGTCGACCATATATCCCAGCGGCCGACGTCGAAGTCGATGAGGTCCCACACCTCACTCAGAGACGTCGAAGTCGATGAGGTCCCACACCTCACTCAGATAGACCAAGTTAGGTGCTAGATTGGCGACCCATTTGAGTCCAGCGTCTTGTTTTTCGCTGATGATAGCCATATGGTCACTGCACATGCGTCTAAAAGAAATTTAATTATTAGTCACACTAATCTTGGAGGAGGTTGGTGTTACTGAAAAACTTTGATATGACCGACTTGTAGTTGACCAGTTCTAGCCACTCTGTATGGTTAAACACCACACAGTTCCCTCCACATTTTTATAGTTGGACATAGAGCGTAAAGTTATTCTTGACGCTCATGCCATCGATGACTCGTTTGGCGTTGAATTAGTCCAGCGGAAAAAAGTGTTGGAAATACTTATGATGGCGAGCTGCTTTAGCAGGTTTGCTTGCGGGCGCAAACGTCTTGACCTTCCATGATGTTTGATCGCTTCGACGACTGTTGCGGTTATGGCAGGCACGCCATTGGGATGCCTCAGTTAAAGGTGGAGGCAGATTAGACGCATGCCCTTGAGGGGCGGTGGCCCCCACAGTCATGAAATATATGTTGTTATATATCACCCCCTTAGCGTCGTTGCCTATATGATTGGTGGGTGAGAATATGGCTAGGAAAAATTTCATCGGAATGTTCTGGGCGTGATAGAGAAGGCACATGAGACAGTAATGGACGAAAAATTCTGAGGCGATGCTTTGAAGTTGTAGAGTGTTACGAGACTTGCGGGAAGTGATTTTGTGTATAAATGCCAGATGTGAATTTAGACGTGGTGGAAACCCATAACTGTCAAAATATTCTCCCACGCCGTTCTTTTTGATAGAGATGGTGACCCAATGCATTCCAGGATTTGTGTGTGGATCCGTGTTGATGACGAGAGTGGCAGGTCGCACTATTCTTGCGGGTAGTTGAACAGCAGGGAAAACACCCGACTGTACAGAACATAACCACGGGTTTGTTTTCAGCGCACATTTTATGGTGTGCGTGTCCATCTTCAATCATTCAATCTCGAAGTCCCAAGACGATTGAGGCTGAACAGAAATTCCATACAGAACTATGTGCCATGCACATAGTGCGGTCCAATTTAAGTGTTTTTAGTGACTAAGAACCTCTATCGTACAGATATATGACGGGCGTAGGCGTGTATTTGAATATTTTTTTCTTTTCTGCGCCTTTGATGTAGATGGTTTCTGCACGCGTTGTGGCACGGGAGATGAAATATTTGAGTGAGCAGGTTGTAATCCACATCATTGTTATCTCAGGGAATACCATGCAGTTTGTTGATGATATAGTCGGCTTGCTTTTTAGCGGCAGCTGAATGTTCCTCGATAGCGTATTGGGTTTTTAACACCCAATGTTGAATTAATGTACCGCATACAGATAAAACACTCAGTTCCTTGACGATAAACTCTTTTCTGTCATCAATGAAGCTCTGGAAATCAACAATGAGGCCATGATTTAAATGATGAGTGTAAGGGGGGAAGCCGTTTATATTTACTCCCATAATCGGTCACGACGTTTTTGTCCTTGTCGATGATGATGATCATGATGGCACAATCCTAGTAAACGATACAGTTGACGGTTTCGGTTAGACTTCTGGTGAAGCTCACTTCGATGCTCAGAGAGCCATTCCTGGTCAAATTCCAATTCAATGTCATGTGGGCGGACAGATTAGGTGTGAGATCGTAAGCCATGAGATGATATCCCTTAGGGAAGACTTCCCTGTTATGTCATTAGCTTCGTTCATGAAATGGATACCCGTTCAATATAACAGTGCATGGTAGGACATGACATAGTTGCCGTTTGAAAATTCGGGCTGTAGCTGTTTCGACTGCACTTGTTCCCTGTCCACGTACAGCGAGAATGGTTCATGCAATAGGTTTGGAGGTTGAATGAGTTCTTGGTGGCGTCTTCGTTGAACGCAGTCTTTGATACAAATCCCACGATGTATCGTTTGGGTAACTGTCCATGGAATACGTTATCCACTGATTTCCCTTGCACACCCGTAGGATTAGTGAGAGTTTTTATTTCCCCGCGGGTGATGAGATACTTTGCGGGATTGACGTTTAATGCCTTTGAATTTGTCAACAGTATAGAAGGTGCTATTTTGACACATTTCACTAGAGGGCTGGCTTCAGTAATGTGAATTTTAATGTGAGGGAGTTCAGGGATGGCCATAAGACTACACCATCTCTGGAACGGGCCAACTTAACTCTGAGTTTGGTGCCAGAAATAAAGGCATTTCTCTTGGTTAAACATGTCAACGTGTAGATGACGCAATAGATCCACCGTCTTACTTTTTGATGTGAGATTGTGATGGGCCTCAAATGCATTGTTGCTGACGTTAGCCTCTTCAAAGGTTCAGGGGCTCTCTGTGAACCACAGACTACTCGTAAAATGTTTTCTTTTAGCGTCACTGTTGTAATCGAGCAGCGTCTCAATGTACGATCTATGAGCATACGTGTTGATGAGAGGTTAGGCTAGTTTTTTGTTTAAAAACACATCCACCTGTGTGAATAGTGAATGCAACCAGTTGTTGACAGGAGCGATTTGATCCAACTCTGTGAAAGCACCCCCGTCGGGTTTCATGATGGCTGCCCTGAGATACAGCATAATCTGTGAAAGATCTATATAAAACATACCTTGACTGGTAACGGTAAATTCGATGGGATAAACATCGATTAGGGAAGAGACAGGTTTGTACTGGAGCCATTGTCCACTTTCAAGACTGAATGCATGAGTGGGACGGAAAAGAGAGTGTTGGATTAGGTCGTAGTCCTGCTTGTTTGTGGTGTGGAATTCTAGTCCGTTTGTGATGTACATAATCTTAATGTCATCTTCTATCTCTTTTGATACCTTGGTGATGTGACTGTAATTCTGAGTACCTAGCGTTACTATTGGGGGTATCGCATCTTGGGTGTTGCTTGCGGCTGGTCGTCAGTGTTCCGTTTGTCTGTTGTGGGGGTAATGTTGTCAGCCCTTTTCAGGGCGTCGAGCTTGTTCGTCACTGCTGTTATTGTCTTTTTTGTTTGGGGTTGCTTGTGGGGTCTGAATTTCCTTTTTCTTCCTAGTTTGTCAGCCATCGTAAATGTCCCCTGTCCGTCAGTGTCGTCTTCCATGTTAGAGACAGACTTCTGTCGAAGAATTTGCCATGTCCGTGTCATTTGTTTCTGGTATAGAGTAGTCGGGGGCGACCATTTCGCTCAGCCCTGAAAAGGGCAGGCCTGTGGCCATGTGTAGGATGGCTAAAGATACCCTCCTCTGTGCAGTGTGAGTGGTATTGACTGTTGTGTGATGTCTTGGAAGACGGACTCCAACTGCGAGGTATTGCTTCGCAGCCGGTCACGCTTTACGACCTACTGTGGCTTCGTTGGCACCGTTAGGATTCAACCACAGGAACTACCACCGAAACGTCCATCCCGAGCTTAGCTAAGTGTAGTGATCGGGTTTTCCCAGTGGGTGTAAGACAGACGTTAAACGATCTTCTCCGCACGTTGATAAACGCGTTGAGAGCCGACAAACGACCAGTCTACCTAACGATTTGCTCGAGAGTGCGCCAGACGCTGTGGAATGCACGCCAATAAATAAAAAATAAACTCCAGTGCCCGTCCCAATTCTACGACAATAAACTCCTCAACACCAATAAAAACTCCAACGCCCGTCCGAATCCTAACCAAACATTAAAAAAAAACAAGCTTGGATAAGAATAAACCACTGAAAGTTGGTCAGGGGTAGGGAAGGGAAAAACTAATCAGAGAGCGACAAAAACATTACGTAATCATCACAATACATACTCTCTCCAAATCGGGGTCAAAGGTCAAACTGGAATGAGAGGAGTGCTAGGTAGTGATATTTTTCTTATATATATATATATATAAAAGACCTTAATTTGTTGAAATGTACGTTTTATTAATTTAAATAGGGTTTCTTCATATTAATTTTATTGGCACACACGATATGGCAGCTTAACGCGTCGTGGGCCGTTCCACTGTAAGGTTGTTTGACTAGAGAAAGTTCTATATTAATGAGCCGCGGACCGTTTCTTAGTAAGGTAAATGCATATAACCCGAACGGGTAGTAAGACGCGGTGCTAATAATAATAATAATAGTAAAGTAAAGGAACGACTGAAGAAAGGAGCCTTCTTGTTGAGTATATCTTTCCGACTAGAGGCTTCTCTGTCTTTCTTTCTCTACTTATTTTGCTACAAGTGAGGGAGAGAGATAAAGATTGTTTCGAAGTGGTCATGTTTCATAAGTCTTGCAATAGGGGGGTGAGGACGTTTTAAACAATACTAAATATAATCTGACGTCATAGATTCCTTGTAGACAACAACAAATAGATAAACAATTGATCATCCACGTGTGTGAGGAAATTTACTAACACATCTGGATACATTTAGTTTTACATTCTGAAATTA
This sequence comes from Timema poppense, assembly GCA_902141375.1. NCBI lineage: Eukaryota > Metazoa > Arthropoda > Insecta > Phasmatodea > Timematidae > Timema > Timema poppense. The sequence continues at coordinate 3,849 of CABFOV010011442.1, read as the reverse complement.
TTCATTAATGTGATAATATGTTAAGGATGGGAATTTTTAATTTAAATTATTATGAAATGAAAATGTTTTTCTTTACAGCTAATTCTCCTTGTTTCTGGGCTCAATGAACATGTTGCGATATTCGAGAAAAAACAAAAATAAATCGATTAAGTATTCGTGTCAAAATGCTACCAATACAATTATATAATACAGTTTTGTACAAAATGCAGGCACTTTTTTTTATAAATTATTTAAACAAGAAATTAAATAAGATATTACAATTGCTTGATGTTTAATAGTGTTTTTCTTGAGATCTCAACTTCTCAAAATATAATTATAAAATTGATTTATTATAAAATCTATATAAATGTATTATTCCTTTAGAAATTGTATTTATAAGTTGTTAATACATATATATGTATTTATAAATTACCCAACTTGGTATTCTTGTTCACGTGATGATATTTATACATTTTTTTCTCATGTTGAATAATTTTTATAATTTATTTATATTCTCTTTATGTATTGATTAAGAAAATAAACTTTGAAGGTTTAATATTGGCTCAGGAGGTTTTAAAAATAATATTTACTTTTTATAAATTCTATATTAACTAAATCAAGGTATTGTTAATTACTGATGATTCACTAAGTTTAATTAGAGCTATCTTAAATTTATTTAAAACATTTTAAAATGAAGTTTAAATTTAAGATAAAATTTTATTAGCACAAAATTTGATGAAGTATCTAAATCAATAAGGAAATTTAATAATTGTATCAAATCAGCTGACTGAGTCTTCATTGTGTTCTTTGATGTCTCAGATGTTAGTTATTTTCTCAATCATTACTAATTTTACTATAACAGGTGACATACATTTGTTTGAACATTATTTAGCTTATTAAAAAAAACTAAATTTTTTACTTCTCGCAATAAATGCCCATTACAATTTATTGTTTTCTTAGATACAATAACAGATTGCTATATAGCTGTTACAATTTATTTATCATTCATCAACCGAGTTTATATTGTAGTATTTTAGTTCAACAATATTGTTAATTCTGTTTAATGCGAAGCGTAGCTGGGTCGACTAAATACACTTTTTATAACTCTGGAATGAGCCTCTATTGTCCAACTTATAACATATCCGGGTTGTTTTATGGCGATCTTTCAATTCATGGAGTTACTCGCTTATCTCCTTTAGTATATTTATTATCATTTAATTATTTTTAACTCCTCTTATCTCTCATTTTACTATCTTAGATGAGCTTATTGAGTTAAAATATATATTTATTATTATTATTATTTTAACTAATCCAATTTTACGAATTTTCACAATTTTAGTATTAGTGCTCTGTAACTTCTTAAAATTGTATACATTATATTATTAAATTCCTGCTGAAATTTAAGTGGGTCTATGTGTCTACGTATATTCTTTTTCACACTTTTTAGAGAATAATTCTTTTTTTTGTACTGCTTTACAAATGCACCTTTATCTCATAATTTAGGCTCTAGCCTATATTTTAGCTCTTAGAAGTCCTTTATACATTCTTGCTAATCTATATCTTAGGTTTGACCTACCTTTATATTGAAGATTGAACATACGATTACAGTCCTACTAACCTCTATATCAGATTTACAATCGAGAATGTTCAACTTCCTAAATTCTCCCAGAACATCTTCTATAGACTCTTAAAACCTTAGATTACCCATCATGCTAGTTAGGGTTACCTTTTTTTTT
>CABFOV010011439.1:0-13604 GCA_902141375.1 Timema poppense | reverse complement strand
ATTGTTGAAATAAAATGTAATTTAGACTACAATAAAAATAAATGTATAAAATAACAATTGTTGGCACTTTTGTGGGTTTATTATTGTTTACTTTTTACCACATCCCAATCCTACCTATGGAATTCCGGATAGTTATAATTCTAATTTAACAAAAAATAAAATAGTATTGTTGAAACAAAAAGAAGAGAAAAAATCAATAAAATGAATATTTAGACACCAAATAAAATGTTAATTAATTCTCTGAATTAGATAGTCTTTCTGAATGTTCTGACATGAATTCTGATATTTGATAAAATAAAATAAAAGATGAGTTTAAAGTTGAAGAGTTGGCTTGACCTCACCCATGAATTAGTCCATGCTGAAACAACGCCAGCTTCAGAAATTTGTTTCACTTTATTAATGCTAATTCTTCCACAATTTAAATAAAAATAAACAGTCTAGTTCTTGCACATACACTTAGCTTTCCATATGCTACTTGTACTTTACTTTACCACCATTAAGTCACTTTAAAAATAAATTTAATTAAGAGCTCCACAGATTTGGCTCCGTGTTAGACCAACACCGAGGAAGAAGACCCAGTCTCCTCCCGAAAGTCTTCCAAAATCAAATTTAAAAATGTTCTATTCTTACTTCCAAGTCCAAAGAGAAAACTAATCTAATAAAACAAAAATAAAATGTTGGCTATGGACTAGGGATAAAAATCAAATACAATGCAAGTTTAATATAAATATTGAAATATATCCTAATGAATGTGAGCACTGTTTTATTAAAGAATTAAATGTTTATTTCTATCTGTCAAAATTGAAAAGCGCGCTAGTTTTGAGTTATTTACATCGAGCCTTGTTTCCTCTTTTTTCTTCTTCTACAATCACGAGACTCACTTGTTTGACAGATTTTCGCATGCGTTAAAATCAATCATGGCTGACGTTCATTATAAATAAGTCAACAAACTTCTCAAAAGGATAATTAATATGTTTAATAAAAGGTAAGTGTTCTTCCTTAATTCAAAATTTCTTATTTAAATTATTTAAAACCATGTTATACGTTGTTCCTTCCATCCTTTTATTTTATGAATGGATGTAAATAGTATTATTAGTCAGGCTGGCAACCAGCGTGTTACGCGGTGGCCTAACTTCGAAGTGCTTAATTTCACACGAAAATAAATAGGAAATTATTCACAAAAAGTATAAAATATAGGGAAATACATGATAGGGTGGCAAATTACGTCACAATATATGTATAACAAATAAAGAATTCTTATAAGCTAACAGAAAAAAAATTAAGATATTTGAGAATTAGCAACAGACTTTCCTCTTTGCCTTAAGATAAGAAGTTTAGTACTCTCCGCTCCCCTCTTTCTTATTGACATGACAAAGTGTTGATGTAAGTGAAGAGTAAACGGGAGTATAAGCTTAAACAGGAAAGCGAAGTTGTTCCATAAAACGACACAAACCATTGTATTCTAAGCCGTGTGGCTCAACAGTAATTGGTACTTTATCGCTGACCGAGGCCAACGCCTTAATATATTATAATTAATGGTTCATCACCTAACAGAGATATATTAATTACTCAATTAAAAGACCGACAAATCATATTATTATATCCCTTCACTCTGAGATATTCGATAAGAAAGTCTACCATTTCGATTGATTAGATTTTATTATTTTTCAATGTTGTCATATTTGACGTGAACATTTTAAACAATCAGATTATTTAAGCACGGCTCGCAAACTAACTTAACCTAGGACCGTGCATCTAATGCCACATACACAACCATCTAATAGCGCCTCGATATTTACTCATTAGTTAGCAGGATTAACTCGTAAAACAAAATACTATAGCTTATTCGCCAGTGCCGCCAACAATCGAACTAGGGTGATCTAGATTTGTGGTGGTGACCTAACGATCTAGGGGTGAGGTGTCAGACTTTTGTGCTGAGGGTCCGGGGTTCAATCCTCGGTCCCGTCGCAGATATATCTGATTGCCAAACCCTTCCTTCAACTCTGACAAGACGTGTATTAATCACAACGTGTGAATGTGTGGAATGGCAGGCCTCCTCCGTGGTTCGGATCCTACGTTAAACTGTAGGTCCTCCATTTCATCTCACAATCCATTACACATTAGCGTAAGTGCGTACAACACGAACGGGTAGTAAGAAGCGGTGCTGATAATAATAATTATAATAATAGATTAGGGGTCACCCATTCAAACTCCACTTAAGAAAATTGCATTTTGAAATAAGATAGATCTCAAAATTATAAGTACAATTTTCAGACCAGAATGAGTAAAGGTTAATTGAAACATTCCCTGTTACATATTGGATTTGAACTAGGAGACTTTTGCTTAAAGAATAAAAGACGATACCATTTGATATACTTTAAATAGCTAGGATAATGTGGGAGACTTGTTTGCATGCAGGTATTATTCAACATGCGAATCTCCCTATCAAAAACAGTAAAGGTTTAGCTTATAGAGCTTTGTACTTGATTAAATGTATTTAATACTTATATTTCTATAATTAAACTCCATCAGTGAGGATTAATTTCATAACCTAATTTTAAACACTATTTCAGAGTATTTGGTTACTTATCTTTCTATTTTTTTTGCAACATAATAATTAAAAATGAGAGAACGGTATGACCCCAACTAATTTTTTTTTATAGAAAAGCTATTAGTTGTTCTTTCACGTATTCATACGTAGGTAATGTGATTTGTATCTGCCATATTCATATGAAAACTGACTACGTATTTCTCGTTCAAGGCATATTACATACACATGAGATGTTACTAAGCAATAACACTCGTAATTTCAGACTTCGTTTTCCTGGTCGTGTTTTTTTTCGCTGTACACCCCAGGGCGCTAAACTGCCCGCCTCTTGAAGTTACGATGTTATTACAGGATATATTAATTACTGTCCAAAGATCAAGTTGTGATTTCACTTTAGCAGGAAAAGACTTTCGAATGTAAGTAGGTATTGCTTTTGGACACCGCCGATGTCGAAGGTGAATTCTATTTCCTATAAGGATTATTGTTTTAAAGATACCAATAGACAAATAAATACTTTTTTTTTTAGTTGTTTGGCTTGGTGCAACGGTTATCAGATAGATTCTAATAGCTTCAGGGCCATACATGTATTACGTAGAGAAATTTTGTACCTTTTTTGACCCCTCCCCCTCCTCTTTGCCCCATATCACGTTTCGTAACGCTTTGGTACCTCCCTTTTCTCCCCTTAAGTTACGTAACGCTTCCAGTTTCAAATATGAAAAAACACAATTTCCTCATGTCATTTTCGAATGGTTTTTTTTTGTAGACTAGTTATTTTTCATGTCGGATCTTCTAAGTTTAAAATAAATAGGATTTTGAATAAAGGATGCAATTTTTAGCCAAACAGATTTATCTGTATTTACAAAGAACACGATTTTAAAGGTATAGAAAAGCTTAAGTTTATACATAACTAGGCCTAGGTCATTTTTTAAACCTCTTCATTACGTTACGCTAGCCTAATACCCCCTCCCCCCACTCCCGCATGTCACGAAGCGTAACGCCAAGATGAACCCTCTTCTCCCATCTAGTGCGTTACGTAATACATGAATGACCCCTTAATTAATGTGTTAAGGATGGAAATTGTTGTTTGAATGAACTTATTAGCGTGAAGAGAGGGGATTATTATTATTATTATTATTATTATTATTATTATTAGCACCGCGACTATCCGTTCGGGTTGTACGCACTTACGTTTAATGTGTAATGGTAGGGTGATTGTGAGATGAAATGGAGGAACTACAGTTTAACGTGGAATCCGAACCACGGTGTAGGCCTGACAGTGAGGGGAATAGGAAAACCCAAGTGATAAGTCACTACCGCACACGGAGGAGATTCAACCGCAACCTCCCTTTCACTTTCGAACCAGTATATTGCAAAACTGACGCCTCTAGCCTACGTGACCATCTGTACGATTTAATTCGTTTTTTTAGCACCGCGTTTTACCGCCTGTTCAGGCTATACGTATACATACTAGGTTCGCTAATGAGTTAAGGATGAGGAAGGTTGAATTCAGAGGAAGTGTAGCCGCATTTTCGTGGAGGGAAAGTGGAAAACCAATTTGGGAAAAAACCCTCAGAACATACGACCAGGTTTTAAGCCCCAAGCCCCCTGTCTAGTCTATTGCGAGAATCACGCCTTAGACCATGCGGCCACCGAAGCAGATGATTTCACGCATTAAATATGTAAAAGTTATTACTAAACAATGGTCATAGGTCGTAGCACATAAGCAAATAAAAAAAAAGTAAAACTATAATATTCAACAAATTCCTTCAGCGATGGATGATTGGTGTAAGGCGTTAGACTCTTAGTTGATGTTTAGGGTAGGTTTAGAGAGGTTAGGTGTTGAATCCTAGCGTGATATAGGTGAAGTGGTTTTTCCGAATATTGTTTCCCAACCTCCCTTCATGATAATCTGAGGACATACTTCATCCAAACCACCCCTTCAATCCTTCATGTGCACAACTTAGACTATGTCTGGGCGTTTTCATTAGTACGTTTATCTGCTTGGTTGTTAACGGCATAATTTAAGGAGAAAGGATGAGGAAGGTAGTTTGAGATAACGGTTAAGGTGTAGATCGAGCGGGACAAACCAATCTCTCCCTCGGCCGAGATAGTAACCTCCCCATCATCGGGAAAGCTAATATATCGCGAACCTAACGCCTTAGATCATATTGTTTTTACCACCCCTCCTAAAAATTGAGGGGGGTTAAAAGTATCATTTTACTCCCCTCCCCCCACACAAAAATTATATAGTAAAACTTTTAGATAATGAAAAGATCTGGTTGAGACAAGATACAAAGTTCACACTAAGGTAACATAACAGAAACAAAATGTGCTTGGAGCACACACAGACTGTTTGAAAACTCTGATGATACCAGCTACATCAGCTACTGCAGAAAGAAGTTTTTCAATGCTTGACGAAAAAAATATATCTTCGCTCCACGATGAGGCAACCTAGACTAAATCACCTGTGTCTGTTGAATGCATGCATACCTTGAGAGGCTCAACAAACTTGGAAATTGCAAAAGTAGTCGGTGATCTTATAGCTAGTAACGAATCTAGGGCAAAGGGTGTATGGAAACCTAATTTAATTTTCGGTATTTCGTAATTTTTAGTTAAGCCACATCAGATATAACTTTTCTTAATTTGTTTTGTGTGTATTGATTATAATGTTTGGCATGACTAAAATAAATGAGAAAAATGCACAATGGGACCGTTAAATACAGGTATCCCCCGTTATAAGCGATAATACTTTACGCGTTTTCGTCATAACGTGATTAAGAAATAATAAAAATAATGCATGGTCAGCTGAAATCTCACAGTCATCCTGTGCGGTGGTGGCGTGACCTTGTGTGCGCACATTCCAGTGAGGACAAAGATATTTATTGAAGAGTTTGTTGTTAGGGGGTGGTATTGACAGCATTGGAGATGCATGGGCAGAAGCTAAACAGTCCTGTATGAAGGGAATTTTGAAAAATATTTGGCCTCAAGTTTCTGATTCTCATTATTTTGATCCTGAACACGAGCTTTCCAATTCAAGACATGACACTGTTGACATAGCAAGATGTTGGATTTGAAGACGTGGACCAAGCAAATGTGGGTGAATTTCTCCAATCCCTCTCAATAGAACTCATCAATGAAGATCTTCTGGAAATGGAAAACTGCATAAAGGATGAAGAGGAAGAGCCCTATGTGGTTGAGCTTATCAAACAACTTTCAACAAAACAATTTGCTGAATTTTTTAAACACATTGGCAGTGTAATTAGAATTATTGAAGAGAATGATCCTAACATGGATAGAAGTGCCAAAGTTGCCAGAGAGATTGAGTTATTTGACTTGCTACAAAGCACTCTCTCTAGAGAGAGGAAGAGTGCTGATCGTCAGCTGAGACTTGACTACGTCATCATAAAAGTTGAAAATCTTCAGTTTAACGACCCAGGGCCTTCACGATGGTAAGAGCTGTCAGGCGAGAGTCTTCAATAGAGCAGGAGCTTACCATCCCCGGGCTCTCAATAGAGCAAGAGCTTACTATTCCAGGGCCTTCAATAGACAAAGAGCCTACCGTCCAAGGGCCATCAAAAGAGTGAACGCTTACTATTTCAGAGCCTTCGGGAGATCAGGAGCCTACCGTACCAGGACCTCTCAGAGAGCAAGAGTCTACCATTCCAAGGCCTTCGATAGAGAAAGAGCCCACAGTTCCAGGACCGTCAAGAGAGAAAGAGCCTACAGTCCCAGGTCCTTCGAGGGATCAAGAGCCTACAGTCCAAGGGTCGTCAAGCGAGCAAGAAAGGCATAATCCAGATTTTCCAGATCCAGTTAATTTACGATGCGATTGAAGATTAACGGTAAGTGTGCCTTTAGTATTGTATTAATTAGAAAATTGCATATGCTTACAAATTTCAGGGGATTTAATATTGACAAAAGGTGGGGGCTACCTATAGTATTGTACTAGCTAGATAAATTAATAAAAAATTGCATTCATTTATAAGTTTTATGTTTTTATTTACTTTTTTGCTTTGGGGTAATCTCTATCTCATCCATGTTAAAATCAATTCCCTTCACGCGTTTCCGTGTTACGCAACTATTTATCAGAACCAATCACTCGCGTAGTGTAAGGGACAACTGTATTACATTCCCCTGGGCTCTTATAAAAGCACATGGTTATTTTAGCCCCCGCCCCCTCTCCCCAAATAAAAACGTTCCTGAGCCACTGAGCGTACAACCGGACGGGTAGCAATAAACGGTGTTTCTCTCAACGAAAAAGACCACTGGGAAAAATATGTGTTCGAACTTGCAATTATAACTGTCAACTAAATGAGATTTTCTTACCCTTTTATTGTTTTTTTTAATGTGTATGTATTCAAGCCGTAGTTCTTCCCTTCATTACACAATACCCATTAAGTAATAATTAATTTGTTACGATATTTAATAAAATACTCATATATATTTACAAAATTTACAAAATGGGTCTAGCGAATTAAAACCTTCTCTTCAACGAAATCCGATCATTCTATTTACCACATCTCGGAGTCTCAAATTATAATGCAAAAATAGTTATTTATTTTACCGATTTGAAATGCATGCTCTAAATCAAATGTTGTGTGCAGAGTTTAATAATCTCCCTTCTCTTTTCAAACGCAGACAAGGAAGGCATTCAACGCCAACTTATTATGTACAGTTAGATTAAGATAAGAAGAAACATTTTTGACATTTACAAAAACAAATTTAAACAGTTTTTATTGATTCATACGTCAATTAATGTGATCTGAAGTTGTCACATTTTATATATACAGTATTATCAACTAGCAGAAGTGCCCGGCCTTACCCAGGAGGATGCTTTCTTTTACTTCATACAGACAGAAAAAAAAATTCTCTTAGTTTTATTTTTTTCAGAACAATTTTTTAGTAAATAAAAAAATCGAATAAAAAAATTGAAATTACAGCTTCGAGGTGCAGATGTTCGTGGACGGGGGCTTCTAGTTTTAAAATTTCAGACCTCTGCGTGCTGTAGATATCGTACAGTGCTCATGACAAACAGAAAAACTCTTCATTTCATTGACATAGATAAAAATATACCTACAACATATCAATAATAATAATAATAATATATTAAAACCCACCTCGGTTGCGTAGTTAGCTAACGCGCTAGTCGTGTTGAGCTCGACTGCCGAGGGCGGGTAAATCAAGGTTCGAATCTTGGTCGGGTGAACTGGGGGCGGTGTTTCCTAAATGGTTTTCCAATCTCCCTCCACGCAAATTCGGGTTCACTTCCTCTAATTCACCCTTCCCAATTCCCAATCCATTAGCGTAATTAGTACTTAAGCGTATAGCCCGAACGTGTAGTCAGATGCGGTGCTAAATAATAATAAATAATATACTAAAATTTAATCAATGTTGACCACAAAAAAGTTTGTATTTTCAAAAATGTTCTTTCCATCAACATCCTATTAAAGTCAGGAGGTAATAAACATAATTTAAATACAGTACATCATATTTGTTTAATCACGTGCAGCTAAACCAAGTACGACGACCCCTCGAGTTTTAGAAGTGATGTAGACCAGACCACTGGATGACGTAGCTGGAGAGAGGGGGAGTTAATTTCAGGGGGAGGAAGTTCTTTCCTGCGGTCGAACCCAATAACGTCTGGAACAGCTTGTAGTAGTGAAGTAATTTCATAGTAGCCGAGCTTCTTGACATCACCGCTCCAATAAGGGCGCTAGTTTATCATTAAAAATATTATTTCGTACACCGATGGTAGGAAGGAGGTTTTATAAAACAAAGAAATATTTTTGTAGTCAACATTGATAATCGGTCCCGGCACAGATTTATCTGATTACCAAACCCTTCCTTCACCTCTGACAAGACATCTTGTGAATGTGGGGAACGCCAGGCCTCCACCGTGGTTCGGATTCCACGTTAAACTGTAGGTCCTCCATTTCATCTCACAATCACTCTACCATTACACATTAGCGTAAGTGCGTATAACCCGAACGGGTAGTAAGACGCGGTGCTAATAATAATAATAATAATAACATTGATAATATTTTACAATATTATTAGCATCATGATTAGAGATGGGTGTAATCCTATATTTCTCCAATCCGAATCCTAAGTTTACTTTCGAATGCTCGAATCTTTAAAATAGTAAGCCCTTACAAATAGCGCTCTAAAGATAAACTTACGCACAAATTGAGAACTTACCTTGCTGCGCCTGCAATATAGAGCACACGCCCCTGCAGAACTCCGTGAAGCCAAGCACCCCTCTGCGTTCCGGGTCCAACTGCCGGAGTACCCTCTCCACGTCCTGTCAGCACACACGGAATAGAAACATATAGTGTGACTCCTAAATAGAAATACGCAGTTGTAAAAATTGCGGGTTTAACCTTTCAACTCGTAATTATTATTGTTATCACCTCTGTTTGGGCTTAACAAAAAATGTACTAACTACACTAATGTGTTAAGGATGATGAGGGTTGAATTAAAAGGATGTGTACTCACATTTGAGTGGAAAGTTAACTAGTGTAAGCCACCCTCAGTACACCCAACCAGGAATCGAGCACCTATATCCCTGTCATCGGCAGTCTAGTATATTGCAAGAGTGACGCCACCTTAAACTATTTAACCACAGAAGCAGGTCGCTCTTAGTCAAACAATACCGAGGAAATACAACAGGTTTGGGCTGGATATAAAAAAAAATCCGTACATTTTTCAAGTGATAAATATCCATTAGTATGCCTATCTTAATAAAAACGCGTCTGACACCAAAAGCGGTGAACTAATGGTTTAAGGCGTTTTACTAACACTGCACTTGGTCACCATTGATAGAGGTGTCAAGGTTAGAATCTATTTCAGGTGCACACACGACTGGGAAAATGGGGGGGGGAGGGGATATGAATGAGGTTCTACGTTAAATTATGTTGTACTGTGAGTTTTCCATTCTCCATCTATGATAATATTGGTGTAGTTCCTTTAAATCTACCCTCAACCCTATCTATTAGATTGTCACTTATAGGAGTGATAGCCCTTAATGTTAAAAGTATTGTTAAAACAAAATACATAGACAAATTCTCTACATACACAAAATATCTAAAAACCTTGCATACATGCATGCATTTTTGTATACATTAAGTTTACTTTGAACGTAACACAGGGGGACCCGGAGGGAGGCCAAGAGGGCAATTACCCCCCTCCCCCTTGGGATCCTGAGGTTGTAAACGCGCTCAAACAATACCCCCAGCAAACAGCCTGCTGACTTAAAGGTTGATGATTTTGCGCATGCGTGAGCAATTCCAACAGCATTCGCCATCCACATCGTCAAGGTCAAATGTCCCCCCATGAATTTGGATGAATTTGAAACATTTTTCTCATGTTCTATCTTATTTTCAGATGACAAGGATTTCCTTAAACGCGTCTTTTGAGGCTTCAATTTAATAAATTTTCACGTGTGAGGACCATTGGACGCCCCACCGTACTAGAGGGTATTCAATACCCCCCCTGGAGAAAATACCCTGTGGGTGCCCTTGACGTAACAATAAACTGCACGTGAGACACAGAGAATATTTTGAACCCTAGAAAATCAAATAGTAGCTTTGGTATTGAAGATATACCAAAATTACTTGCAAAGATGACTCACGATTACAGTTTTAATTGTTCGGGGTTCTCTAAATAATAATGCTTGGGATACAGTCCAGTTATTTTACTTCTTATAAAGGTTTGGGTAGTCTTGGAAACAAAACAATTAAAAATAAAGAGTTTAACTTCATGTTTATTAAAGGAACATTCTAAGTGGTAGAGTCAGGGATGAGGAAGATTGATTATTTAGAAGAAGTGTACCGGCATTAGTGTAGAACAAGGATGGGGAGAAATTACACACAAATTTCACACGTCCATCGCAGGCTGACTTAAACTACAAGTAAATAATGACTCTGAGCAAGGGATGATTCCTGAATAATTCAGTAAAAGATTATTGTAGTGCTAAGATAAATAATAAAAAATAATATTTAGCACCGCGTCTTACTACCCGTTCGGATTATACGCTTTAAGTACTAATTACGCTAATGGATTAGGAATTGGGAAGATTTAATTAGAGGAAGTGAACCCGCATTTGCGTGGAGGGAGAGTGGAAAACCATTTAGGAGCTAAGATAAAGGTACCGGGCTTGAATCCCGTGTGCCAGGTGTCCATTTTTCAATTATATTTAATATGCTTTAAAGATATATCCAAATATGACTCTTATCTGTAACCAAAGTTAATTTATACATTTTAAAAAAATACAGGGATAAAGCACATGTGGAAAACCACACCCGGTCGCTCAGCTAGGACTCAAACCTTAACTTACCTGTTATGAGCAATTCAGTCTAGCGATAGCATGACGTCATAGACCAGATAAGGTTAGCTTAAATGATAATTTGGTGGTGTGTAACCCGGAAGGCCAAAATTTATGCTATGTTCACCTCATTTTACTATACATCCGGGATATCCACACCTTCAGATTGAAAGTGTATCCGCATTTGCGTGGGTGAAGAGTGGAAAACCATTTTAGGCAGAAAAAAATTAGTACCCCCTTCTGGAAATTGAATCTCTTCATCCCCGTCACCGCAAACCAAACAAGATGAGACTGACGCTTGTCCGCATGCCCACTTGTGCAGATTCAATTCCCGTGTCCAGGTGTCATTTTTCAATTTTCAATTTTCAGAATATGATATTTAGATTGAGTAATCCACACTAAAATGCATAAACAATAGCTTTGGCTATTTGATTCATTTCTAATGAATTTAGGTGTAAATAGGCTACGAGACATTGTACGAGCCATTGATTCATGAAATGAGTCTAAATGACGTGTTCGCGTGCCATACGGTAGTACACAAAAGGAAAAAAAAAAGCACGTGGTCGTTGCCCTTCTAGTTGAACTCTGGAGTTTTGCATGTCCGCCCCACTAAGCAGTCACCAATAGCAACACAGGTATTGAACCGTGGAATGTAAGCTCTACGTGGCTGCAGAAGTTTGCGGAAGCAAATAAAATACTACACGGAATTACCCATAGTATAAAGCTGGAACAATTTTTAATAGTACGTTTTAATGTGTAGATTTTTATATATGCCATTAAAGTTGGCTAATATCTTGAACTAAGCTTTGAGTACAGTGCAATGTTTATATGAAGAGCCTTTTATTAAATACAGACACATATAATTTTTGGCGACTGGAATTGAAAAACTTTTTAATATATTTTTAGTGTAATTTTATATATCTTGATAATATCTATCAAATGTGACAGCTGAAAATCATATGACTTGACGTGTGAACCCATGAAAGTAAATATAGTAACTTTTCTGGTCGTCAGATAAAGGCCTTTAATATGCAAATTGGATTGTACAGCTGTACGTCTGATTAACTGTTTTATAGGGGTGTTCAAGTGAGTTTTGAATAGTTTTGAATATTACTATATTTTTGTTAGGATTCCATTAGGACTTTATGGATTAACACACTTTTCTTATAAACTAGGCAACGCTGAGGACCTTCCTAGTCATTTGTATTAATATAAAACTAATTTAACAGATTTATCGAAGGTTAAAAAGATTTTACTAACAAATAATTTAAACTCAACCAAATATGTTATTCTATTTATTATATATAGAAATGAGAGTATTAGGTAATGAATGCCCTCATCAAACAAATATATTGTTGAAAATAATTCAAAATAGTCTTGAACATCCTTAAGGAAATATAATGAGGCTGAATCCTAAGGATATATTCGATACTTAATCAGGAGAAGACGTGGGTAAAATCCAATGCACCCTGTCGGGATTGAAAGCCGGATTCTCGGATCAGACTCCATGATGGTGTGATTTTTTTTTATAGCCACGTTTAATAAAGACTAAATCTTTATGAGAATTTCATGTCATCCAATATTTGAACCTTTCTACTTCCTAAGCTCCTCTTTCCCTCAACCTTTCCGTCCATAGCTGTACCGTGGCTGCAAACATGTTCACCACATAACCTCTGCCACCTATTAAAGTGCTGTTACACTTACCCCGTTTAACCGGGAAACCAGCGCCGCTTACGAGTCCTCCGAGCACATCATCACTCCGCTAACACTAACAAGAAAAACAAGACTGTTTCCTCGGGATGTTACGTAGTTCGGCTGATTTTCCCCGAGTAGCGGGCGCTGCGCAGGCGCTAAAACTAGGAGAAATAAGATTTCTGGCTGATCACGTGATGCTCACTACCCCCCGTATTATCTCCCTCTTGGCGTTGTGCGCAGGCGTCAATCAGGGGAACTCGCGCTAACTTGCTGATAGTGACATCATGGAACTTGTGTATCCTCCCTTCCATATTTTCCCCACTGTGCAAAACTGAATATAAGCGTGTACCCGGCAAGGAGCAAACTTTCTTTGATGCTTCTAGGATGTAGGATCTTTCTACGTGTAAGTGTCCGTTATGTTGGAAAAACTTTATATAATTTGTAAACCTGGGGAACTGTTAACTTGTTACTTAATTATGTAGGGACCGAATTTGTATTTGCTTCGGCATAATTTTTTTATTAATAATTTTACTAGTTTAGTTTTGTTGGGTAATTAGAATTGTTCTGAATCGAGGCATTTTTTGGACTTATCTGCTTAAATTTAGATTCTATGATAGTATAAACAAGTCAAATTTAGTAGTTAAATTTTGTAGGGTATCTTGCGCAATATTATGGTTGGGTCCCTGTCTTACTGTACTAGGCGTTCTAAATGAAACTTATATGTATTGTTTTCTTACTTTCAATTGTTACCCAAGGAGAATTTCAATTAATGTTTGCCAACCATTATTATACACTCAGTATGTTTTTAAGAGATATATTAAGCCTTTATATAGGTTGCCCCGCCTCTCGGGTTGTTGGACAATAATCATATCTTTATTTATTTTAATATAACCAGGCGTATGGTCAGGAGTATAATCCTACTAGGCGATATGGATAAGATATGAGATGTGATACAAATAGTGTTGAAACTATGGACTTAGCTGGTCTTTCAGCATCGTTACCATGCTTGCAACTTTCACGAAACTTTGTGGACTGTAT
>CABFOV010011437.1:0-13605 GCA_902141375.1 Timema poppense | reverse complement strand
AAATTTATAAGCATCAGCGTTTAAAAGATTTTGTGCAAATTTTTTTGACTGCCCTCTGTTGATGTACAGTCGGACTACTCAATTAAATGTTTGAATATATAATTGGTGTTAGTTCAAATATAGTTTATAACAGGTTATATTATAACTGACTCAGATGACTCATAGTTAGAGTGTCGGACATAGGAACCGAAAAACCCGTGTTCTAATCCAACTAGATCTATTTTTAAATACATTTATTTTTAATTGAGGGATAATTCATGACATATTTGAATAAATAACCATACAAACAAACAAAACAATCATCGTTATGGTTGTTCCAAAATTTAAAATAAATGGAGCATTAAATCCTATTCTACTTATAGATTATAAATTTATAATCATCAGCGTTTAAAAGATTTTATTCAAATTTTTTTAACTGCCCTCTGTTGATGTACAGTGAGACTACTCAACCAAATGTTTGCATATAATTGGCGTTAGTTCAAATATAATTTATGACACTACATATTCAAATGACCTCAGAAGCCTTAGTTTAAGAGTTTCGGGGAAACAAACAGGAAAACCTGCGTTCTAATCTACCTATATCCATGTTACATATACATTTTTGTTTTGAATGGTCAATTTTTGCATTTCTTTTTAATTGACGGATATCTATGACATATTTTATAAATTACCATGTAATATAGACAATAACCCTTATGGTTTATCCAAAACTGACTAGATGCCAATTTGAAACGTATTCTACTTATATATTTTAAATATATATTCATCAGCGGGCAAAATTTTGTTCAATTTCTTTTGGCTGTTCTCTTTTGATGAACAATCAGACTACTCAACCAAATCTTGCACTTAAACGGCACTAGCTCAAATATATTTTATGACACCATATTTTATAACAAACACAAATGACTCAGAGCAAGCATGTTGGAGAAGCGAAACCAAATAATCCGTGTTATAATCTTCCTTGATTCTTTTATTTAAAAAAATCTACTTTTAATCTCTCATTTTTGTATTTGTTGTTAATTGAAGGATATTTATGAACTGCGCAGTGTTCCGTAAGTGATCGACTCCACACTAATATTTCACTGTCTACAAAGTCCTTATCCTTAATTACTTAGTCCCTATCACTCCATATAAGTTGAATGAACTTAAACTTTCTAAGGACTAGTCACTAGATGCAGATTCCTAAGGACTAATAAGCTTGCGCCCGCATCGAAATGAAAGCACCAAATGGCATTATAGTAATTACATTACCGAGCTAGTGTTTTTGATACATTATTTGTGACTGCCCTTAACCCACTTTTCAAATGTAGCCTATCCTGAACGTTTTATCAAAATGTGTTGTGTTGTTTTTTTTAATCTGATTGCGCTTAGGTCTAGAAAATTTTCTTTCGGCGAGTTTAATTGGATATTGTTCCCAACTTTTTCATTAGTTGACACGGTCACGTGATCACAGATACGGACTGTTTTGGAAGAATTTGTTGATATCATTGCTTACGTCAGCCACGACACTACGTCACCCAAGTAACAGCAGTTAGTAATGTTTCGGGTGGTCCTTTCATTTTTCTTTATGACTATTTATTTATTTGTGTTTGCCTGGTAGTGGTTTTTTCGTGTATAGTTAGTTACTTTATTATGTTTACCACTCAAGTATCTGTCTTAATATGCTAATATAAAATACAGCAGGGGTGTTCTAGTTAATGATTCAATAATAGTAACTATATGTAGTTGTATTATTCTTATCAAGCTGTTTATTATATAATAATAGTTTTTCTTTTATATAATACAATATATAGAATACAATTCATTGCAGAACAATCAAACATTTAGGCTTTTTGTTAATTCATTTATATTCGTTAGGCACGTAAGGCTACAAGTCATTGTTGAACAATCAAATATTTAGGCTTTTTGTCAATTTATTTATATTCGTTAGGCACGTAAGGCTACAAGTCATTCTTGAACAATCAGACTTTTAAACTTTTTGCTAATTTATTTGTGTACGTTCTTAAAGTTTAATTACATGTGTTTCTAAACAGACATACAAAATGGCTAGCCTTGCTGTTACACTCTGTGTAAATAATCAACGAAACCGCAAGGGTAATAATATATATTTTTACTCCTCTGTTAAGGATCCCGAAATTTTCCGTACATTGGAGCTCAAATGTAAAAGGAATGGCACAATTAATAAACATTTGCTCAAATATTTTCCATTCATTTTGCCAATAGTGACTTTGATATTTGTGATGCTAGAATGAAAGTTAACTAAAATGCCAAGAACTTAAAAAAAATTGAACGTTGCCAGTGTTAATACAATAGTTCTAACACGTAAGTAATTTTGAACATATGCCAATAGTATTTTAAGTGTAATTTATTCAGTTTTTCTCATTTATTGGTGTGGATTTTACATACATATTAATATGTTTAATGTTCCCAAACGTGATATAATAATTTCTAACAATAATTATTTAGAAAGGACTTACTTTGTCTTCCATAAAGCTTTTTGAATGTTAAGCCATGTCTTTACGTGTCATTTCCAGTGATTCACTGAAGATTAAATCATAATGCACGCCAGAACACTCATTTCAATAGACTGAATTGTTATTTCACGTTTCCATTAAAAGTTAAAAGAAGTTATACTTTTATTAATGGTTAATATTGAGAAATTAAAACAAAATGAACCATGTAAACATGTACAAGAATTAATGAATTATTTTTATTTAAATGTACAGAAGATTTATTTAGATATTTACAGACATTATGTTATGTGATTTCTCAAAAATGGTATTTAAGTGGAGAGACGAACAAACTGACCTATTTTTAGACTGTTACAGACAATTTGAGTGTATATGGAATTTAAGTAATGATTTGTATAAAAGAAAACAGCACTTGGTACCATTTTAGTAAATTAAACAGTAGTTGATTATTTTCAACAGGATCATTATGATAAATGACTCATGTGAATAAATTACTTTAAAAATTACTCACTTGAAATTATTCATTGAAAGAGTCACGTGAGAACACAGCTTTGAGCGCTATTAGTGTAATTAGTGACGTCACACGCTCAGCTAATCAGATGTCTTTCTGCAACTGGCGCTAGCTTCTATTCTCTCAACATTGCTTTGTAGGCCCTATAAGTAGTTTCTATTTTATGTACTACAATGATGCGGAGCTACTGATTATCTAGCTGTGCGCTGTGACTTCATTTTACAAATGGAGGATTGAATAGAGATAATCTAACTAAATTATATTAAGCCAATCACCGTAACTAAATTGTTATTATAAGCTTGTTTAGTTTATGTATTGAAGTTAACCCAAGGTAAGCTAGCCTTGACTTGGACAAAATGTATTAAAACAAAGACATATTGATCTTGCTACAGGCTAGTCCACTGGAAGATTGTTGTTCAATCCAACAGGACACACTTCTCTGTTTATTAATATCCTGGCGCGGTCGGTCCATGTGAGCAGTGACAGCTCAGCTTGCCTACTTTTAAGATAAATTAAACCTTATTTTATGTTTACAAATAACTTTAAAATTTTGGTGACGTCTGTGTTTGACCTTTGTATTTGTCAAGCGTGACTTATCCTCTAATGTTAGATACCCAGGTTCGATCCCAACTCTTGTGCGATTGTTTATAATAGTTTTTCATGAATTATTTTACATCCTCTCAAAATGAATGCTACAGCACTTTCTTAAAAAATAATTTCTCTCGGTTAATTTAGGTCTTGTAGCTTGTAAATATTCACCGTAACTGCTACAAGAATGAATTCAGCAAGAATTTAGTAGGAAACCGGTTTTGTTGGTCCAAGGTGTGACTATCATAATATATGACTGCAGGGAGATTGGGGTTCACATCCCGGTCGGATGTACTTAACTGATTTTTCTTTAATGTCTTTCCACTTTGCACGCAAATGTGGATACAATTCCTTTAAAAACCAATCATCCTCAGCCTTAGCACACTAGAGTAAAAAATAGGCCCTATAACCCGAGGGGGTAGTAAGACACATTTTTAATAAAAAATCAGGAAGGATCTTTTTGAAAATACTAACAGTTTTTTTTGTTAAGTCTACATTGATAGCATTATTATTATTATTATGATAGCTGCAGATATCATCATCATCAACTGTTTCCAGCCTGTGGCCGGGTCAGTTTAGTAAAAGGCCTCCATCTTCCTCCTTTAATTTTTTCCATTCTTCTCCTCTCACTTGAACACTTTTTGTTATCTGCTCCTTCCCATCTCTTTCTTGGCATCCTCTCTTTTTCCATTCTCATTACATGTCCATACCATCTCAGTCTTGCTTCCTCTCCTATCTCCTGTATGTTCTCCTACTCTTTCCCTGACAACTTCTTTCCTAATGACTTGACGTATGAACACCTGAAAGTAGTTTAAGTTGGTAACTGTTACGGCGCAATTGTCCATATGGTGTTCCAGACAAAGAAACGTCGGCCATGTTCGGGCCCTTGACGTTCCCTCATCAGAACCAGAAGAGTAACACACTGTTAAAGTTTGACGACGACCTTGACGAGTTGAGTTGTTGTCTCCTCTGTGACGAGAAGTTCTGCTTGACGACCCAGCACGAAGAGATGTTACTACATTTGTTCAACCAGCACCATCTGGTGATAGGAGACGTGAATCTCATAGCCAGCATGAAGAGGTACAACCCACTCTCCGTCCCTTCAAAGTGAAAACTGCGAATAAAATATTCCCACACCTTTAGTTTCCTTTTTTTTACAGCCCCAATATAATTACAGGAAAGACTTAACCAGACCCCAGACCATTAAGGTAACATACATCTGCTATTTCTATTATACTTTTATTTGCCAATTTCCTCTTAATTTCATACTTTATTCAAGATCCGGATTCGAGAATGGAAGGTAAAATTAATATTCGGATTTGTAAAATAGTGGATTTATCTCATATTTACTAATAATATATTGATATATTAACTGGAATTAAATCTTTTATCAATTTTACAGTAAAATATTTTATAAATTATATTTGATTAAGCCTATAAAGTTGGATTTTACAGTTAAAATAAAAAAATATCCAAACATTATTTTGGCTTTGACTTGACCTGTCTCTTGATTGGTTTGTAAGTCTTGTACTACCTGCTGCGGTAGTTGCATGGTCTTGCGTTAGACTGGACTGCCGATGACAGAGCTATCAGAGTTTGAGTCTCGGTCGGGTGGACTGAGGTTTTTTTTCTCCAAAAATTGTTTTACACACACACACTATATATTCAACTTTCATCTTCACTAACTAGCTAGCATAGTTAGTACATAGGCGTATAACCTGAAGAGTTAGACACGGTGCTAACTAGCGTAGTTAGTACATAGGCGTATAACCCGAAGAGTTAAACACGGTGCTAACTAGTGTAGTTAGTACATAGGCGTATAACCTGAAGAGTTAAACACGGTGCTAACTAGTGTAGTTAGTACATAGGCGTATAACCTGAAGAGTTAGTAAGAAACGGTGGTAAACAGATCTTTTACACCATTTAGAAAGCCAAATCTGACTTTAGTACAAAATTATGATTAATTAATTGAGATGTTTTATTTTATTGATTGCGCTGCTGAGTTTAGCTACCTTGCCTACTGGCGGATCAGGCTCGCTTCAAATCCACTGACGGACTTTTGCTCCACGGTGCTGATGGACACGAAGCCCGACGGGACGTCTTCCAAGGACGAGAAGTTCTACCTCCTGGCGGACATCTTGCCGGAGGACAGGCTCCTTAGGGAGGGACTCCAACAGAAGCGGCTGGTACGACACTAGTTGTTTCTGGGACACTGCATCATCTTGGGTTACTAGCGCCAGGGACCTCCCGACTGTGTTCTATACAAACTAACCCGGGTAGTGCCGCACCTGGTCACCGGCTGTTATTCTGTCAATAATCTGAGACCCCTTGATAAATGGGGTCATTAGACACTTTAACGGCCCATTTTCATTAGATCGTGATCCCCTCCATATTTATAATAAAATAATGTAATATATATTTGTAAGAAAGTAGAGGAAAGATGGGTACAAACACAATATGGCTTTTACAATGACAAGAACAACACAGTTCACACTTTACACTGCTACCACTGGACAAAGAAGTAACAGCTGCCTCTTGAAGAAACTCTATTGTCACCGCCCAATCCCCCGACCTAGGTTTCATTCTATCAGAACTCATCAGGGAGGAGTGTGAAACGCGCAACGCAACTTCCTAAAAGAGGCAGCTGTTACCTCTTTGTCCATTGGTAGCAGTGTAAAGTGTGAACTGTGTTATTCTTGTCATTTTAAAAGCCATATTGTGTTCGTCCCTTTAATAAGTTTCTATCCACCTTTCCTGTACCTTCTTACAAATCTACTGTATTGACCCGAAAATAGGTCACCCCTGAATATAAGCCGCACCCCAAATTTACAACCATTTTCATAGGAAAAACAATTTACAGTTAAAATAAAATCCCTATTTAAATCATTTAAATTCTGAACCACCAATAAGTAATATTAGAGCTCTAAACAAATTTCACCTGAAAAATGGGGGGGGAGGGAACTTTTTTTAAAAAAAATTTGAGTGTTGAATCCTTGTGCTTGGCATATCCTTAAGGATTTGAGGGGCCATTTCTAAAATAAACGACTCTTTTCATTTCTTCACAATTTCATTTTATTGTCACTTTTACTGTTAGAAAAGATGTTACATTTTTGGTAGTCCTAATATCGCTTTATCATAACAAGAAAGACAAAAAAATAATAAAACTTTACATTATTTAAACCCTTATTCTTACAGGATGCACACTTTTGACAACAAACATAGATTGAAAGTCACTAAAATTCGATGTTCTAAAAATATGTCTAGTTTGGTATAAAGTTAATGATCCCCCTGTGTGGTCCCAGGAATGGGTGCTCGACAAGCAGGCGGAGGAGCGGGACGACCGCTCCTTCTCCCGTGGCTGCCTGTTCTGCCGTCAGGAGTTCGCGGGCTCGCGGGCCGAGTACATCAACCACCTGTCCCAACAACACAACCTCCAACTGGGACGTCCCGAGAATCTGGTGTTCACAGACGAGTTGCTCGACACGATCAAGCACAAGTTAGACAGGTGATACGAGATCTTAGCAGTCGACAAACGACGCAACTCAATGTTGCGCTCAAGAGGCATAACATAACTATATGACAAACTCGACAACAAAACCCCAGACCACCCATTTGGTTGCTTGTATACTAACTATGCTAAAGTGGTAGGAGTTAATTATTAGTTTGATTAAAGGGAGAATATTGAAATATTTAAGAAAAATATACCTGAGTGGGATTCAAATCCTGACAGTTTGTGAGTGTTACATTAGCAGGTATTTGACTTGACTGAATGTATGAACATATGAATGTGTATCATGTTTAGCTATTATTTCTATTTCCTATTTCATTATTTACTGAGTAAGAAACAGAGACGTGTTAATATGGGTTGTGACCTAGTGGCAGATGCCCTGGCTACAGATACAAGGGCCCCGGGGGGTCTGGAACAAGGGCAAATGAGATTAATGGCCGGAGGATTCTTTGTGCTCACCACACTACCCAGAAGTTGGTACTATTTTTGCCCGCTCGGTTGCTAACGCCATGGACCTTCGTTATGTCAAGTGAGATGAATCAGTCAAACTGTTCACTTGTGTGTGTGTTATGTTGGCCAGCCTGCTGTGCTTGTTCTGCGAGAAGTTGTTCAGGGATCGGACGGTCCTGAAGGAACACATGCGCAAGAAGAGCCACAAGAGGGTAAACCCCGACAACAAACTTTACGACAAGTTCTACATCGTCAACTATCTGGAGATGGGCAAGGATTGGCAGCAAGTCCAGGTACGGGGCTTTTAACCGAGGGAGGGGGGNGGAGGGGGGGGGGGAAAGTGAAGCTGAAGTTTAGATATTTATAAAATAATATGTTGTTTTGTGTTGGGGAAAAATAGGGATGTGTGAAGATTCTAGACTTTAACTTGGCTTTGGAGAAAAAAAATAAAATTAGTTGTACCGTACTTGACTTTATCTCTAAAAGAAAAACTTTTTACTTTATGAGGTAATTGTATTATATTTGGAAGAAGATTCAGGAAAGGTGGATAGAAACATATAAAAGGGACGTTTCACTCTCAGTGGCAGCAGTGTAAAGTGTGAACTGTGATCTTCGGTTCATTGTAAAGTGTGAACTGTGAGCTTCGGTTCATTGTAAAGGCCATATTGTGTTTGTCCCTTTTATATGTTTTTATCCACCTTTCCTGTAACTTCTTTTAAAATATAATACAGTAATTGACTTGTAAGTTGGGATACTAACTTACCATATTAAAATGAAACCTTAGAAACACTTGTGCAATAAAACAATTTCAATTCATTTTAATGTATCAAGCTACGCATGAATAACCAAAATATATTTTTTCAATCACGAAACAACCAACAATAAATATTCTAACTTGTATTCAGCTTCGAGGATATTTCATATATTCAATTAAAGGACTTGCTTAGCACACCCCTAATTGGAGAGACGCGTTCGAAACCAGAGTTTCATTTTGTTCTCACACAGAAGGAACCAGACGAGTTTGAGATATCGAGAAGGGGCAATGCATCGGGGAGCGAGGACAACTCTGACTGGTCAGACTGGCAAGATGAGGAGAGTCCGAGCTCGGCGGTGGTGTGTCTTTTCTGCGAGAAGACGGGCCAGCACTTCAACGACATCACGAGGCACATGGCCGACCAGCATGGCTTCCCCTTCTCCAAGAACTGTGACGAGGAGAAACTCGACTTTTACCAGAAGGTTAGATCAGACGCATAACATCCTCCTCGGTGGTCTTGGGGCGAAGTGCTCGCTCGCCTCGTGGCGGGTAGAAGATCCCGGGAGGTGCCTTTCCCCGCAATATTGCTAGGCTCTTTCGCCCCTCTTAGAAATTTTCCTGAATTGATATAATAAGTTGGTTCAGAAAGTGAATGAATTGCCTCTATCATCTATTGGTCAGATTTCCTGGCTATAGATCCAGAGGTTCCGGGTTGGATACCCAGCGCTTCCAGACTCGCTAGGACAAATGAGGAACTTCTTAAATAAAGAAGTAGTGGCTCTTGTCTAGAAAACTGAGATAAAAGGCCGCAGGGTTTGTTGTGTTAACCACATGACAGGCTCTATCCTCAGAAGTTGACACTAGCTTCGCCAACGGACAGCATCCGATCATTTGTGAAACTGATAGATTTCTGACCCCCCAACTGCATTTGCCTGGAGAACTATCGCAAGCCATGAACTATTTGTGTGGACAGGTGAAGCTGGTGAACTACATCCGGGGACAGGTTCATCGTCTGTGTTGCATGGTGTGTGACAAAGAGCACTCTAGCCGACAGTCGTTGCTTGTGCACATGGAGACCAGTCAGCACTTCACCGTGCCCCCCTCCAAACAGTGGGATCAGCCAGAGTGAGTTTAACAAACTACTATTAAACTTTATATCAACATAGTTTTAAGTCATTAAATTGCATGTTGGGTTATCAAATTACAATATACTATGCAATAGTATTATATTTGGAAGAAGTTATAGAAAAGGTGGATAAAAACACATAAAAGGAACAAACACAATATGGCTGTTACAATGGAAAGAACACAGTTTACACTGCTGCCACTGGACAAAGTGGTAATAACTGTGTTCTTCTTTTCATTCTATAGTCCATATTGTGTTTGTCCCCCTTTTATATGTTTCTATCCACCTTTCCTGAATCTTCTTACAAATATAATACAATTATTTCATAAAGCGAAAAGAGGTTTTCCTTATCGAGTTATAAAATATTGTGCGAGTGATTTTAGTGCCTAAAGTTATATAATAAATACAATATTATATTTTTCCTAAGTATAAAATATTAATAAAAACTATTCCCAGAATCAAATAAAAGTTTGGATTTTCGATATATTTAAGTTCCGACCCAAGATTTGTGGAGGGAGCGTAGAATACCCTTGAAACACCCAGTATAGATTCAAGCCAGGGTAATCCCATCATTCAAGGTGAGAGCAACACCTTAGACCATATGACAGGCAAAGTGGGTAATGATACTGCCCAAGGGAGGTGTTAGACGGACAACGCTGTGGGTTTGGTACTCTGAAACTATACCACGACTTGCTTGAGAAAACTGTTCACTCTATATACATTCGTTATTTCCGTTTTCAGATATTATTTCCCGACATACGAGGATGATAGTTTCCTGTGTTTCTTGGACAACATGGCCGACACAGACGCCGCAGAATCAACTGAGAAATCTGGACAGATATGATGTTTTGTGGTCACAAGTCTTTGATCTGTTATTACCATCCTGACTACATGAGTGTAAACAGAGTGCACAATTGTATTAATATAATTAACGAAAAATGTGAACTTTTAAAACAAAATACAATTTGTTAATGGTACTAAACTTTTTTTTTTGAAATCCTTGGACTGAAGTTGTTCTTGTTTGGAAAAAACAATGATCTTATTTAAACTAAGCTTTAAAAGGCCAAATTCCTAAATCCCTAAACATTGACATCTCAGCTCAATAAGCCACCCCAGTTCAATGCCTGGCATGGTCTAAAACTGTCCTAAAGCAAGCATTTAATATCAACCTCTTGGGATTAAACAATTTAAAACCAAATGGTGACAATCGATTGAAAACTTTAAATACCAAGCTTTAATATTGATAGTTAATATATGCTTTTATTTTTGGTTGTAATTATATATATTTAAAAAAATGTGGTTTAAATTAGGAGGGATAGCCAGCACACTTAACTCGGTGATACTGGAGTAGAAATTAGGAGGGATAGCCAGCACACTTAACTCGGTGATACTGGAGTAGAAATTGTTTAGATATAACACTAAAAAACACATAAACACATTTTTAAAGACAAGCATTCACAGACAGTAGACTGATGCTCTTGGTTGAATGTTTTTATTTATGATATTACTGTATAGATGGCAGCACTATTAATAAATAGATAGAAAAACTGAAAGTTGTGTTATATGCTGTATTATTATTGTGACAGTGAATGTAATAAGTATGCTGCTAGAAGGAGAGGAATTACCTAAGGTTGAGGTATAATACAATAAAAAACTGCACAGAGGCTACCCCACCGCACTGGTGTGTAGTCGAATAGACAGAGCTCAAAATATCCCTCTGGTCACTACAAACCCACCCTGGACTCCACAAACTCAACAATCTCTTGAAAACAGGTTTCCCCTTACTGCAATCCACCACCACTACACAACGTATCTTCAAGGAACCTCCAAAAGTAACTGGTAAGCAACCAGCCAATCTACGCAATTTACTTGTAAAACCCAAACAAATATCAGGTTCATTTCCCTGCAACATAACTAAAATAAATTATCCTATAAAAGGCCACCATACTTGTGATTCTGAGAAGCTCATGTGCCAAGCACAGTACATTGGTCTCACAACAGAAACACCAAGAAAGATAAGCCATAATCTGGACTTTAACCAGCGTTACACAACCAAGGATATAGGAACTGGCCCATCAATATATCACAAGCCCCCAACCTCAACATTAGGTGATTCATTCTTCTATCAGCACATTCATCGTCACAATAATAATACAAGATATAACACAACCTATTTATTCTTAGTGCTGCCATCTATACAGTAATATCACAAATAAAAACAGTCAACCAAGAGCATCAGTCTACTCTCTTGACCCGATGAAACTCTCTGTGACAATCAAAGCTTGTCTTGGCTCATTTTGTGATAAGAACTTAGCCAACAGGATAGAACACAACATAAAACTGATAATTAAACTAAAGGTCATATTTGCAAAATGTAGTTAAATAATAATTTACATATTGTAATTTTATAATAAAGGAAATTGATAAAACAAACTACTAAGAATAAATTTGATGAAGAAAGCCCACCGAGGGAAAGGACGAATCCAATGCACAAAGGTGACTTCTTCTATAGAAGACAGAAGAAAGGTAGGAGTGTAGTAAATGGGAATGTTTATGATATAATTATAACCACATAATTAGGGACTTTAAATGAATCAAACACTTCTGTCAACTATTTATTTTGTTGCCGTTTGAAAACCTTCAATTTGTTCCTTTTACCCCCAGTACTGACATTTAAAACACATCTTGTTTATCGTAATAAATTGGGAAAAATCATATCAATCAGATCATAGTAAAATGAAATATTGTATAATAATACAGTGTACACTAATGTAAAGTGATAGTGAGGGATAGTTAGGCTAGGTCTCTCTGCTCAAATTACACGTCACACATGGTCGGAGATGTTCCTTTGTCATTAGGAGGGACACAAACAAGGATAGACTACAGAACTACATGTGTCGAGAATTATTTGGAATAGGTAGCTAAATATAAATAAAAATAACAAGGACTATACTTGAAATAACACAAAAAATATGTCTGATTTAAAAGATATAATATATGAAATAATTGTAAAAAATTATTTATAGTGTTTTTACATCTCAGATTTAAATAAGGGGGTAGTCTAGTCTGGATTTGATTTAAATCTGAGATAAAAAAAAAACATAATTTTTAAATCAAACATATTTGTTGTGTTATTATTTCAAGTATAGTCCCTGTTATTTTTAATTATATTTAGCTACATATTCCAAATCATTCTCGACACATGTAGTTCTGTAGTCTATCCTTGTGTGTGTCCCTCCTAATGACAAAGGAACATCTCCGACCATGTGTTGACGTGTAATTTGAGCAGAGAGACCTAGCCTAACTATCCCTCACTATCACTTTACATTAGTGTACACTGTATTATTATACATTATTCAGATCATACAAACACTTTTTAACAGATAATAGAACAAAACCAGAAGATTGTCCTGTTTACAGAATATAACCTATTTAAGGAGTATGTACTATCAATAACTTACACACTCGATTATTTCCTTAAACAAAGTTTGTCTTAATAACCTTGAAACTTTTACCGCTATATAAACCTTGTCCACCTTTCCGGAACATCGTTCGCCAGTGGTCACTAAGGATGTAGGAAAGTATCCATACTATACTCATTTTTAAAATGGGTAAATTCAAATGTAAAGGTTTTTTTTTAATTCAAAATATTACAAGATAGCAACAAATTTAGTCCCACCCATTTCTGAGCAAACCAAGCAAGACTTTAAATAGGCAAGTTTTCATGATTGTCTTGGTATCAAGTATTTTCGATCAAGGTGGCACGCAAAAACGATTTTGAGATGTTTTTCTTAAACAAAAATGGCAGTAGGAGTAGAGTAGCTATAACAGCTGGTAGGTGAATTTATGTAATCCTACTACATGTACTGCAAATACACAGAAAATGAGCCATTTAATTTACAAAAACTTAAAATCCATTGACTACAAAGTTTAAATCTAACCTTAGAAGTGATGCTGTTTTGAAATTGGCACACAAATTATTGGTCCATTGGTCGTAGCCGTACTGTTTAGTCTGGTCAAGGAAATTGTTACTGGTATTGATTGTCTTGGTCATAAAACATTTCGTTGACATCGATACTAGGGCCCTATTCCACCAACACACTTTGCAATTTTTCACTCATTATTATTAGCACCGCGTCTTACTACCCGTTCGGGTTATACGCACTTACGCTAATGTGTAATGGTAGGGTGATTGTG
>CABFOV010011436.1:0-13605 GCA_902141375.1 Timema poppense | reverse complement strand
TTTTTGGGCCCCTCCCCAAAGCTACCAGAGGATTAACCTATATTTTTTCAAAGTATTGTAAATTGTTTAGCTTAAAGAAAGCCACAACCGATGCTTGTTTGAACAGGGTGCAAGCCTACATCAAGAGTGGGGGTACCCCGAAACAAATTTGGTCAGACCCCGGCACCCAATTTACTGGTAAGAAGTGGGCAAGCGAACTGAATGGTGCGGTATCCAGGCCACCCATAGCTCAATCAGACACCCTATCCTGCCTCACACCCCTGTGAGAGAGGTATGAGAGAGATCGGTAGATTCTTAAGGTGCTATTGTCACACAGAGCACACCACTTGGCCTTCATATGTTCCTGTCCTAGAACAGTTGATGAGCTCGTTAGTTCATGGATCCACGTCACTTACCCTATACCAAGTCCATTTTGGCAAGCGACAGCCGACGTTCCTGGATCGTCATTTTCCGGAACCAGGATTGACCAAGTTAAACCCGGAGCAGATGATCCCAGTACTCCAGAAGAAAGCGTCACGACATCTGGAAAAACAAGCAAGGAACCGTCTCAAATACCAGAAGAAGAAGAAGAAGAAGGGCAAAATTCCTTTTGGACTAGGGGACAAAGTGTTGTTGAAAGATAGTCCGGCCTCGGATTATTTCCTTAAGGAGACCAAGAAACTATTCCCATTGTCTCAGGCCCATACAACATCACCAAAATAATTCATCACAACGCTTTCGAGCTGTCTGAAGTCAGTAATAACGTAGTAAAGGGAGTGTATAATGCCACACTTCTATACAAGTGGATTGATTAGAATTAAAACTTGATATTTTCTTTTAATTAAAGTCTGACAACCCAAGTTCACATGCAAGGGTGCGAAACTCATGTTATCAATTGTAAGGAACGATTCTTTGCTACATTTAATGACTTTATTTATGTTTAAAGAAAAAACAAACACATCCAACACTTTGAACGTCAAGTGTAAGATATAAAGCCTCTAGAGAAGAGAATATTTTTAACGGTGTACAAACATAACATTTTGATCTCATACAACGGCACCGGCAGCCAGTAAGACCGAGCCAGGTGTGAAAGAGAGACCAGCAGGTACTGTTCCAGGACCTTGTGACCATTACAACTCTTCCTGAGGAAGTATCACTAAGCTGTTACAAGGTTATTTTTATGTTGATGGAAGAATATTATAAAGGTTATAAGTTTTGTAATCCTAATGTTACTATTATATTCATATTGCTCATTAAGAAAAGAGGTATATAAGGAAGTAGTAAGAGTTTACAGGTCGACAATTGTTATCGACAACAAAGTTTAAGACATAAGCTATTGACAATTGGACAAGGGAAGACACTCATGCCGTGGATCGATACTAACGGACAAGAACACCTTCCACTCACGGTTCCGGAAATCATTCTGCAAACTGAGGTTTAATACTTTCTTATAAGAAGAAGAAAAAAATTAGAAATGGTATACCAGAGCAAGATACCTAAATAGTAATTTTATTGTTGTACTAAATTGCTTAGCAGTGGATAGTTCACTTTAATGGAGATGTAGGGATAAATGTATCACCTCAACACCACAATAACTGGATAGTAAATAGTCCCAGATGCGTAGACCTCGAAAGAAACGACCTCCAGTTAGTGCCATGACAATATCCCTCTGTAACCGTAGTTTGTTGTGTGTGTATATTGAAAGAGTTTGACTATTATCGTATAGCTGGCTTAATATTTATATCTATTTTATTTTATTCAGTAAAACTACATTACTTATTTGGTGTTAATTTGGATAAAACTGCTTTTGGCGCTCGGAAAAACTTTATTGGATAATTATTTTAATGATAGAAGATACAATAACCATATGTTATTAATCAAATCTTGGAAGCATCAGCAAACAATATCTCGTGTGACAATTTGAAAAATAACATTTACCTGTTTCTTCTTGTCATAGTTTTCCTCTGAATTTCACAAAACACTTGTTTAATAGCTGCATCCACAGACTACTCTACTGCCTCAACAGTTTCAAGTCCGCGGAGAATCATTACAAGTAATAATTAACATTAGTTGGACTAACCCACAATAGTTATCTAACTTTGCAACTAGAGTGCTCGCTGATAGAAGTCTAGCTAGACGGCTATTTAATGGACTACTTGAATATTGTTGCAGCGGGGTTTTTATTTAAAGGAATTTTAAATGAAGACAATTTCAGCCAGATGATATTTTACTCCAAATACTCGTTGATTCATTAAAGTATTTCTCTCTACCATTTCCTTTTACTCAATCTCTAATCCATACGTCACTATTCTAGCAATATTCCTTGTTCTAAATTGTATCATCTCTTTGGTGTGTATTTGGAAAGTTCCTTTTTTTATTTGCTTTAAGAATTGAAGTGGCCGATTAGTTTTTGTTTTATTATTGGAGTCACTTTTAAAAATGGTATTAAAGCCGGGATGTTTAAGTTTCCAATCAAGAGGTGAAAAGGGACACAGTGCTGCAAATTACTACAATTTTGAACTATAGAAGATTTACACAAGAGGGTTGGTTTTAACTTTGAGAGGAAGTGAGAAGGACCTTCTTATCTTTAATGAAATATAACGAATCTTGAGCTAGTTCTATCCAGCCCACCTCATTACACCCTATCTCTATCTTGAGCTAGTTCTATCCAGTCCACCTCATTACACCCTATCTCGTTCAAGTCCATTCTGATGTTAACCTCTTATCTTCATCTAAGTATTTCCATTAGTCTGTTCCCATTGGTTTGCCACTCGATACCCTGAACAAGGTTCTACGGTCTCTCATTCACACTGCATGTCCTTCCCACTCTTATCTAATAAACTTTACCATTATAATAATATCTTGTGAGGAGGAAAAGGTATGTAATTCATCATTATGTATCCTCCTCCATTCCATATTAGCGTCATCCCATTTTCAACCCAACATCTTCTTGCTAAGCACCTTGTTTTCGTCGTGTGAGGTAAGAGATCACGTGTCACACACAGAGGACAACCGGTAGAACTGTTGTCTTACATTCCTTGACACCAGGCGAAATGTTAGCAACTTACATGCCAATCCTGACTGTATTATTTTTTTCCAAATTTACAATCTAATATCACAATTGTTAGTTAAAATTGTTCATAAATATTTAAATTCATTAACCCTGTCAACTGATATTTTGCTCAATACCTATCTTTTATTAATTCTGTATTTCTTTTTTTGTAATAACAAGTTTAGACAAAACAATATGTTTTAATAAAGACACAGAATTTGAAATAAAAGTGGCATTCACTAGGAATCCACTCTAAGGTTTGTCAATCAATGTGTTGTTTGTATGTAAATGTAAAGGTATGTTTTATTGACCATCCCAAGTTGTATTTACGGCTGTTTGTTTCTCCAGCCCTCCACGCTGTGTCCGAGGAAAGGATGTGCATCCCGAGTTTCCTAGAGTCCATCAACTTTTCCGACGCCATCTTGGAGGTACGTACACTAACTATAGTCACATTTGTAAGATAACCCAAAATGTTCAAATACTTGCTTTAACACTGCAAATGGAAATATCTGTTTAATCTACTAATCCTTTGCGAGATGTGCTCTAATTATAAATCAATGTTATTGAACAGAAATTTTTTTTTCATCAAATTGAAACTCAATCTTATCAATTTCATTTTAAAGATCACATAAACTTAGAAAAGAAATGTTGGATGGTAAATAAAGATAAAGATAAAGATAAAGATAACCATCGGCCACAAGTGGGCCACAAATTACAAAGGGAAAAGGGGATACCAATTTAATAAACTAAAATTATATCAAATAGACATTACTCCAAATATATATTTATTGAGCAAAAAACATATAATATTTGACAGCTGCAAATCCGGTTTTTCAAGTTTCAATCGAATATTGAATTGAAGAAGAAATATTCACTAATCTCAAGTAATTATTGAATAGAATCATATCATAGTTTAAATATGTGATGTATGATATATTTACAAGTCAAGCTACAGTTTATAAACACAGTTACATTAATAAAACACAGTTAAATAAGAATGTAGGCCCTCGCTATATGGAAACAAACAGCTATGCTATTAAATTCACACCATTAAATGTTAAATAAGAATTTAGACCCTCGCTATATGGAAACAAACAGTTATGCTATTAAATTCACACCATTAAATGTTAAATAAGAATGTAGGCCCTCGCCATATGGAAACAAACAGCTATGCTATTAAATTCACACCATTAAATGTTAAATAAGAATGTAGGCCCTCGCCATCTGGAAACAAACAGTTATGCTATTAAATTCACACCATTAAATGTTAAATAAAAAGCCACACTTAATAAAAAAAAATACACTGCTAAAAACCAACGGCCCTTCATTTTATGTAAACATGTAATTAAATAAAAACAGTTACACTTTGTAAAATAAAACTATATATTAGTTTTTGACACTACCCCTGTTGTGAGCATAGTTCAGGATGATTAGTTATAATGTTCCCGGCAGTCAAGATAACTCTCAATTTCCTTTGCTTGTTTATCAATCACACTAATATAATAGTTTTTTTTTGGGTAGTCCTACAATTAAAGGGCCTTTGTGTGGCTCACCCCACCTTAATCAAGTTGATATTGCTGGCTTGTGCTTCTGGAGCAACATAAGACGAGGAACTTTTCCCCTTTAATAAATAGAGCTGGCTTGTTACCGGCCAGTTTCCATTCTGTTGAAAGAAAGTTTCATTTGAAAATGTACAGCTTTTGTCAAACAAACAAGCCTGTCTAGCCGAGTATATTCACTTGACCATCTCGTTAACTTCAACTCAGGTAAGTCCATTCTCTTCTGTCCAGTATTCAACCTGGCATTCGCTGTAGACCACCTTTCAGGGGAAATTTGGCAAAATGACAAGTTAATTATGGGAAACCCTGATTCTTGGCAGTAACCGTTATTTGGCTATTTCCACCAATTTATGAGAACTTCATGGTGGCTACAGACAGGGAAAACAGGGAAATGTCAGGGAATTTAACTAAAAATAAGGAAAAGTCAGGGAATAAAAAAATATGTCTAAAATATCCCATTAATTTCGCAACTAAACACTAAAACAAAAGTTAATAATACCTAAATAAAATAACATTTTATTTTTTTAAATAACTGATAAAACCGTTTATGATTAGTAGACACAAACTTTTTTAATTTGTGATCAATAATAAATAAAACAAGTCATCATCCACCATTAAAACTGGAAAAAGTAGTCGGGGAAAATTAAAAAAGGTTTCCTGGAAAAGTCGGGGAATTTTCTAAAATATGTTTTGTAGCCCCCCTGAATTTTCAACCCTCTACTTGACACCTTCCATATTAGCTGTTGTTATCTTGGTTATTTTAAGAGTAATTTGAACAACCATGATGACCTGGTGAGATATTCTCTCTTTCTCAACAATTTCCCAACCTCGCAACGCAGTGTCTTTATTGACGACTAACAGCGATCACGAGCGGTGACTGTAAAGTATAGTGGTCAAGAAGACCTCACAGACAACGTTTCTCCACTGTAGTCTTCACAGGGAGGCTCTAACTGCCAGGCAATGTGCAAATTATCTGAAAATACAGTGAAGACTGTTAATTTCATAAAATCTAACATATTTGCAAGCTTATGTGAAGAAATGGGTAGCGTGCATAATCGTTCATCTTGTTTTGCACACCGAGGTGATGGGTGGATTTCCTAAGGAAATTATCTTGCACGCAATTTAGTGGCAGCTCGACAAACAGACAGCGGCTGTGCAGGCCGGACTTCACCGACTGAATGAGCTGAATAAACTCACGACAGCACAGCCGTCATTGTTTCCGTCCTTAGAACATCTCCAACTTGATCTTCATAATTATGTTGTCATCGACATAAAAGAGCATTGTCCGGGTTTAACTGAAGACTTATATTTTCCTGATAATTTAGAGGGCGAGACTCTTCTTCTGCAGTGGAAGAGTTCACTACACCAGACATCTTTTCAACGAAAGAAAAGGAAGAAATTATTGAACTGTCTGTCCTGTGATAAAACCCTCAAATCCAGTCTCAAGAAAACATCTCTGGTAGAGTTGTGGTTGTCGAGACTGACCAAGTTTCCTCGTATCGCTTACAGGGCCATAAAGCTTATGTTGCCTTTCTCAACAACGTAGTGAGTGTGTGTGTGTGTTTTTTTTCATCCATGGTGTACAAATACCGCAATAGGCTAAATTTGGAGCCAGACATCAAAATGCTGTGCCAAGTCATGCAACAACACCCTTCTCATTGAAAAACTTTGAGATTGATAATACATCAGCTCCAGAATTACATTTTAAAATTCTTATCTGAAAATATTGAATGTTATTTATTTTTGAACAATTTTGTGAAGACATTGTATAAAACTTTTCTACAGACTTCTTACAGTAAATATATGTTTTTTTAACTGATCTTAACACTGCACAATAAGAGCCAATGTTAAGGCTGTAACAGTAGGATTAGCTCTATATAGCTTTGTCCCATTTGGAATATTCTAATTACAGACATTGTTTCCAATGGATTAAATACACCAATAGCTTACCATGTGGTCAGATTGTTTTTAAACCTGTAATATGGAAATGTTTTTTCTTGGGGGTACAAGTGGCCAAGTGGTTGGTACAAGTCAAGCCAAAACAAGTTTGAGAACCATTGCTCTAGACCAGAGGCTCCCCATTTTTTTTTTGCCACGGAACCCTAATTGATCATACTTTTTTTGGCGGAACCCCATTTTGATAATAACAAAAGTGATTGTACCTTGTAGTGTAGTTTGAATATTTTCATGTTTGACACGAAAAGAAAGAATAATTATAAATAAAAAATAATTATCATAAGTATTATAAAACATTTATTGTACAAAAAAAACACATAACTATTTAATGTTAAGAATGAAATTTTTCCACATATTTACTTATAATAGCACTAAAATTAGGCTTAATGTCTGACAATTGAACGTGAAGATCTGGAGCTAAATCCAGTCTGTTTCTGTACTTGTTTTTGGTGTAAGCGTAAGCTGAAAAACCAGTCTCACATCGGTAAGTCGTCACAAATGGAAGCAGAACCATAATAATAATAGCCTTCTCAACGACTGCAGGATATTCATCTTTAAGTCCAATCCAAAAGTTATTCAAATTAGATTCTTCTGATTCGAATTTTTGTTTTAGAAGGGATGAACACTTAATGTCGATCAAATTCTCGTACTCTGACAAAGTTAGTATCGATGGTTTGGTATGATTTGCGAATGGATTCTGTACCCAGTCGATGTCCTGTAACTTCTCCAGGAAATACTCTTTCAAGGATTTTTTTCAGGTTAATCAAATGTTCATGTATGTTTTTTTCCACATCTGAGGTTACTTGTGACTCATTTTAATCCAGAAAGCCATTTAAAATAGTAAAACTTTCGTAACTTTGTTGTTCAACACATTCGATCCAGAAGCCAAGTTTGTTTTTAAGTGAAGATATTCTATCTCTTACTGTAAACATGGTTGTGATTCTTCCCTGTAAGGACTTGCAGATTACGTTGAGTTTATCAAATATATCAGCCAAATAAGCCAATTTTATCAACCATTGCTCGTCGTGCAATAGTTCAACAAGCGTACTAACGGATACAGAAATGGGTTGTTCAGCGAAGAATATCTTAAGCTCGTTGCGCAATTCAAATAACCTGGATACAACTTTTCCTCTCGAGAGCCATTTCACTTCTGTGTGTAGAAGAAGTGATTGATGTTGACTCCCTACATCTTCACACGCTTGTTTAAATAGCCTTGACTGGAGTGGGCCTGATTTAACGTAATTGACAATTTGTACAGCTTGATCGAGCACTTTCTTTAAGTCTGATGGTATTTTCTTCGCGACAAGGGCATGGCGATGTAAAACGCAGCGACTGCTACTATATTTAGGTGCAACATTCTTTATTCTTGTTACAGCTCCTTTTATTTTGCCAGTCATCGCTGCACACGTCGAAACATTTTTTCCAGTCAATATGCTGGTGTTTACTGATGTAACTATCAATGACTGTAAAAATTCCTTCTCGTTGTTTTGCTCTCCAAAGGTGCACAGGGTAACAAATCTTCTTCAATAGATCCTCCGAAGGGGTATCTCACGAAAACAAGCAGTATTGATAACCTGGTGACATCTGTACTTTCGTCAAGCTATATTGCAAACATCTCACGATCTTTCAATCTACAAATCGTCACCCGAGAATGCAAGTGTTCTATGTCCAATTTTTCACTTTTGTGTAAAAGAGCATTGAAGTTTGACCTTGTGTATAAAACCAATGTTAATAGATGACAACTCGAGCTTGTATCTCCTTTAGTAATTATTTAATAGTCTCAATTTCACCGCAGGTGTATCATATGCATTCTAAATAAACGTAAACACCAAATATCTCAAATTTAACAATTTTGGAGATAGAATACTTGCATTCTCGGGTGACGAAATTAATTCATGTTCAATATGGTCTGAAATCTTATGGACTCGATCAGATATGATGTTGTTGGAACACTGGACTGGTGCAACTTCCTTCATTGCGTCTTCTCCAAGTACGCAGCTGACCATTTCTGTCATACATGGTTTTATTAAATTTTCTGCTATCTTGTGTGGTTTACCAGTGCAAGCAATTCTGTAACTTAGCAGGAATGATGCTTCGGTTGCGTTTTCATTGTCTGTTTTTACATATCTGTGTAAAGCAGCCACACCAGATTTATTTGCCTCTTTGTGCCTTTCAAAAAACTCAAGCTTTTATCCTTCAGTTGGTTTCAAGGTGTCGTTTAAGCTTTACAGGTGCCAAAGAGCTGTTAAACAGAATTTTGTTGCAAATAACGCATTGTCCATCCGGATTTTCACAATTCCTACAGGAATAAATCCGAAGGATAAGTAGAATATGTCATATTTCCTCTTTTTTGAAGCAGTTCTCTCCTTAGGTTCAGCGCTTTTGTTGGTTGTTGTACTTTGTCGATCTTGCCCAGGACAAGAGTCTTTTGTATTTACCGTACCCTGAATAAATTAACAAACATTAATAATAACTAACAACTACAATACCCATTAATAATGAACAACCAAAACATTAAATTACATACATATTAATAAACAAAAATTAAGAAATTAATGCGTGTAAGGTGAGTAAGCCAACCAGTTATTGGCCAGACTGTATTAACAGATTTACTTTGATAATAATAAATATAACTTTCTTACAGAAAAACCAGCAACAGCTTCTTCTGAAATATTTCCAGTAGACTCTGCTGGTGAACATGAAACAACACTTTGGCCACTTGCGAGGCGCCATTTTGAGTCAATTGTCCATTAACATAAACTGAAATAACAAAAAGAAAAAATACAAGTGGGTTAAAATTTTAGTATAGTTGCATTTTACATATTTAGGTAGAAATAAGAATAACTTTGATTAAATTAATAATTAGTTAGAACACAAAATAAAACTCTATAAAAGGAACATTATTGTAGCCGCCTATAATTTTTAAAACCTACCATTCATTTCACAGAAGTACAGAGGTCGGTTCGTTACAGCTCTGCTACGAATAATAAAAAACCTACCTGCGGACATCGAGAATTCCAGAATAAATATCACTGCAATCGCTTCTCTTTACACCAAATATGCGAGTAAAGTTTACTTCGTATTCTCGTGCAGTCTTGTCGCGGTGACTGACTCGACTGGTGCGAGGCCGCAACGTCCGCCGCGCATGCGCTGTCTCTACAGGCGCGGCGCTCCCGTCTCCCTGCTGTTTGGTACTATATATACCTACGACGGCGGGGTTATGTTATAACTATTTTCTACAAATGTTTTAGTTAATTCTCGGACGGAACTCGGAACCTCTTTGACCCTTCCACGGAACCCCAGGGTTCCGCGGAACACCTTTAGGGAAACGCTGCTCTAGAGCTTCGACTGAAGTAACCAACAATAGTGCGATCCTTGGAAATCATTTTAATGATGTTTAGACAAGAATTCTTTGCATCATTTTCTGCCAACTGAAGGGTAAGCGAAACGTGGACGCGGCAGTTGGCCCAAAATCATTTGGCCTAAAAGTCGTTTGTCCTAAAGGTCGTTTGTCCTTAAGTCATTTGACCTAAAATGTAAATTTAAAACCTTCGGGTATCTTCGGAAAGTACAAAGTACTGTTAGTTGTTTCATCTGAATATAGATAGCTACAACTGATGCAAGGTAGTTACAATATTTCTAAAAACATTGACACTATCCTACATAGAACTAGATCAGTAGTTCACAAAACAATATATCACCTTTTTATATATAGATTTTCGATATTATTTCCTTGTTAATATATCTCATGGTCATAAAGTTAGCGAAAAACAATAAGAAAACACCATTCTCCACACCGTTCACGTGCGGTAAAATTATATGCGTACATTCAAATAATGGGGACTTTTGACAACTTATTCCGAGAGGCAAAATGAAAGTGGAATCCAATATTGAACCCACCCACTTTAAATTGGTCTGAAGGGACGCCCGATTTTTGTTTAGAGTTACTGAGATATATATGAACTTTATATATGAACTTATATTTTTTATCTATTGTATTAATAATTAATATATATATATATATATATATATTAGTGACGCATTAAATAATTTTGCCAGTAAATATTACAATGGTCATATAATATATATATAAATATATATATAAACTTAAATTATGGTTTTGACTAGATCCTTAGCTCTATTATTATTGTTAAAATTATTATAACTATTATTATATAAAATTAGTACAGTTATTTTTTTCGAACAGTGTAACTATTTTTATTATGGTGATATTATTAACAACATGGGCTAAATTAACACAATAAGTCCCTTGTTTAAAAACTATATACTAATTTCCCTCCTAGTAATTAACAAAGCATTTTCAGGATTCATTCCAACTAATACTCTTATATATATATTTGAGCTCTACAAATAAAATAACTCCAAACTTGTACGCTTAAGGACTCAAGTGATGACGTTTTTGTATTAAATTTAATAGTTATAGTTATTTGTTATTCATACATAATCTATAGGTTTTTAAATATAATTTTATAAATAAAACTGTTTTGTGCACACAATCTTAGGAATTGGAAAAACTCTATTACATTATCTTTTACCACCTTGCAGTGATTATTATTCTAAATTATTAATAGTATTAATAACTTAAGCTTACAAATTGATATTTGTGAGTACGACACTTATCTGCATTGTATCTGTCTTCCAAGTGTTAGGATTTTTTTTGGTTTTTAGCTATTGATGGCTTATTCAAATTTATGCTTTTTTTTACCCCGATATTACATGTGTTGTTAAAGCATAGTATTTTGGTGATATTGAAAAGGAAAAAAATCTAATGATAAGGGGCAAAATTGGCAAAATAGCAGATCGAACCTGCCCAATTTTTTTATGTCTGAATTTCAATTAAAACGTCATCTAATGTTGTTAAAATGAAGCTGATATTGCATTGGTTTGATAAATAATGAAGTTGTTAATATTTTAAGGAATTATAATCTGAGTCGGAGAAACACTGAATACAAGAAACATATGTTGTTCAAAATGGTGACCAGGGACCATTTGAACGCCAAAATACCTGAAAAAATAAAAGTATCTATAATTTGTATATGCCTGCACAGCAAACGAATATAAATAAAATCGGAGATGCAAGGGCACATGGCTTCAAGTGATTTGGACTGAAATGAGCCAACCTCAATTTACTTTTCGGTGGGAAAAATAATTTCTATCTGAAATTTCCATAAATGGAAATTCTTTCCGACAAAAATCAGACGCACTTTGTTTGATCCATTTCTTTCCTTAGTTTTATTTCAGTTTCGAATTGGTCAACATTTTGTTCTGATAAAAATCATTAAAAAAAAAACTTCTCAGAAAAACTAACCTCAGACTCGCCAGATATATTGTAATGATTCGGTTGTATTGCCTTGCTTTCTGGATCATTTACATTTAGGTTGTGTGGATTCTATTAGTCAGTGACTGTACTGTCGGTAATTTGCTTACACGCTAGTAATGGGTTAAACGCGAGCTGGCTCACTCAAAAAAGTCATTCATGAAGAGTTGTTCATATGAGTTATATCGTTCACCGCATGACTGGCTCGCTCTCAATCCCTTCACCCCTTCCCTCCCTAACTTGACAAGCAAGCACTAACTAGTTCCCACAATTCCCATTTCAAACATGCAAATAAGTCCCTTCCCTTTCAACTTATGAATGAATTAAGATTTATGTGTAATTTATCCGAAGTCTTGCGTTTGATTCTTTAATTTTATTATTATTATTATTATTATTAATAATAATAATAATAATAATAATAATTAGCACCGCGTCTTACTACCCGTTCGGGTCATACGCTTTAAGTACTAATTACGCTAATGGATTTAGGAATTGGGAAGGTTGAATTAAAAGAAGTGAACCCGCATTTGCGTGGAGGGAGAGTGGAAAACCATTTAGGAAAAACCACCCCAAGTTCACCCGACCGAGATTCGAACCTAGATCTCCCCGTCCTCAGCAGTCGAGCTCAACACGACAAGCACGTTGCCTAACTACGCCACCGAGGCGGGTTTTAATTCATGAACCAGCTCGCTCTCGCTCAAGTGAGAGAGGCCTTGGCTGTAATAGTTTCTATAGCCTAAATTAATGACAAACTGCCATTTCTAATACAATTTATAGTTTAGATATGGCTATGGACTTAGTTTAGAATTGGTATTTGAACTAATTTATCAAATAATCACATACCCAATAATTGAGGAATATTATTTATAAATTGAAGAATTCTATCACTACTATTCTTTCTTTAGTTCAAGGCACATGCGCATATTTACTCGGCTGTGATTGGTAGTCCGTTTAAACTAGTCCGTAGAAAGTTAAAGTTGGGCAACTTCTACGGAGTAAGGACTTACGGATAAGGACTCTGTGGCCAGAGCAATCCGATATTGTAGCATCGATTTCTTACGGACTACGGACCTATGGATACGGAGTCTGTGTCTGGGCCTTCACACTTTAACTAGTTTAATGACATGACGAGAAAGACGGATTTTAGAGAAACTAACCAACACTTAGCCGGAGAGAAGATACGAACCTCAGTGCACCTAATTAAAGTCTGGTCCGTGGTTTCTAGTCACAGTCGAACACTTTCATTCGTAACACAGCCATGGGTGCAACTTACACCCCACACACCCCGCAGTGCAGGGGGGCCCATCATGTCCGACAGACATCCTCCCCTCCCCTCTACATCAGTAGAACCGCCCACTCCCTCCTAAGTACCTGCGCTGTGCACGGTTTGTTTTGGGATGAATGAAGCCTTTTAGATCCAATTCCCAACATTGGAGAGGTGCAACGAAACGCAAATAGAAAGAGAATTGGTAAAGGCTGTTTCAAAACCAACTATAATAGACACATTATTTCAGCGAAGCAGCCAAACTCGAGTAGCTAGCACAAGTTGTTTGGTTGATTCGAATAAGCTCCATGGTGACAGTGAATTATTATTATTATCACCGCGTCTTACTGCCCGTTCGGGTTATACGCACTTACACTCATGTGTAATGGTAGGGTGATTGTGAGATGAAATGAAGGACCTACAGTTTAACGTGGGATCCGAACCACGGTGGAGGCCT
>CABFOV010011435.1:0-13607 GCA_902141375.1 Timema poppense | reverse complement strand
GATATAGTGGAAACTCATTAAGAGGGTAATCGACTTAGCGAGATAAACGATGGCGTTGTTTCCTATCAGCACGTTCTTTCGTAGGATAAAAGGTTTTTGAAGGTTGCTTCTTTCAGAACCACGGAGCAACGTAAATAGGGAGCTTCATAACCCGTTCATATTGAGACAAAGATTACCTACCTCTCGTGGTCAGCCACCTTTTGGCCCTGAATGCACGGTTCACTTTTTATCTCTTAGTTAGAAAAATTACTAAATCTATTTTAACACATTGAATCTATAAGTCATGTGATCTGCAGCTGTCACTCTTGATAAATAATATCACTACCTATAAAATACTAGGTCTACACATAAGATTATACTAACAGTTTTGTCCATAAAAATAAATGTGTTTGTATTTTCTAAAGGGCTCTTCTTATGAATTCAGACTGTAGTAGTGGCTCTTTGTTTTATCGATAGTTGTTTTCTTTTCTTTTTACCCACCATCTCCTATTACCCACTCAGGCTAAACACATGTTAATTACGCTAATGGCTTAGGGGCGAGGAAGGTAGAAATGAGGAAATGTGCCCGTAGTCTTACGAATATATATAAAACCTCATCATAACCATCCTGGCTTCAAACTTTGTCCTCTCCACTACTGGCAAACAAGACTATACAAGACTGACGACTTTGTCTGCTCACCTGTTGGTGCGGGCCACTGTGCTTTCATCCAAGTAATATTACCTTTAAAGCTGCCTCACGTTGGGGGCCTACGGTATAATGTATCCACGATCATTTTGGTGTTTCACGGAGAATAGTAAAGCAACTCTAGAAACAACTTCCTGTCATCCGCATCTTAAATATTTCTTTAAACTGTGGTAAGAGTGAATCACAGCAGACACTTCCTTAGTAATCGGGCCGTTGGTATTGTGGTGCTATAAAACCATCAGTCCTTCTCTACTACAGACTCAACAACAATCACCAACCGACATATTCTTGCCGGGGATCAAACCCCTATTCTCACACGTGGCACTCGAATATTCGCACATAGCAGACTCCTTTTGTTCTTTGGGTTTTCTCTCTTGATCCCGGGCCGTTCTAATCCCTGCTTATATCTCCCCTATTCGGGTTGGAGCACGTAACCTTTGGGGATGTCGTTGAGATGAGAGCTATTGGCGCTTGCACATTCTCTGA
Organism: Timema poppense; assembly: GCA_902141375.1. NCBI lineage: Eukaryota > Metazoa > Arthropoda > Insecta > Phasmatodea > Timematidae > Timema > Timema poppense. The sequence continues at coordinate 12,436 of CABFOV010011435.1, read as the reverse complement.
AGGTTCCTCCACAAGGTAATCCTACGTAATAAAACATTATCTCAAATTACGGATAGATTTTAGCTTAGCCAGAACCCCAGACTAATTTTGATTCTATGAGTACTTTATATCACACTGTGTAGTTATGACGCCAAGGCGTACCCTCAGGGGTAAGGGAAGGATTTCAGGGAGCACGCGATGGGATGTACCAGTCTTATTATTATCATCATTATTAATAATACTTATTATTATCATTAGTAATAATTATTATCAATAATACAAATTATTATTATATATAAATATATATGTTAGTCTAATGAACAATTAATGCATATTTTGAAAAACTCGATATACATATTTTAGAGCAACCGTTCACTTTAAGAGATAGCAGGTATTTTAAATGAAGAGTTTAAAGTGGTACATAGTTAGGCCATGTCCTCAAAAGACATGTATGACTTGGAAACATGGATACTACGATTACTTGCAGTACGACATTATCTATATATGATACTCGTATACAATAATTTGATAAGCTACGATGATCCACGTGAAAATGTGTACTTCTAAGATTAAAGAAAAAGGTTATAAACCTAGATCTAAACTTTCTCTATCAAATAAAGTCTTATTTTTAATACGGTAGCAACTTAAAATTTTAAGATAAGATGGGCTTGTTTTATAAGGTTTTGTGTAAGTTATCGCACTTTTAAAAAAAAACCACTTAAAACTTAACATTTCATCTTTCTAACTTGTCAGAACTTTCGCCTACATTTTGATAAAAAACAATACTAAAAAGTATTATACCACTTAATACATAGTCCGGGATTTCTAATCGTTTGCAACGCTTCTAAGGACTCACCCTTAAGGTTGGAGTGTATGGGCAGTGAGAAAAGGTTTTTTTTTCTTCAGTTTTTATACCAAAACATTTTTTGATCAAATTACGAGTAAATAAATTATTTCTCTAGTATAAACGGAGTTCAATTTCCTTCACATGTGACCTCGACAGTTGTTGAATATCTGACAGGGGTGTCCTGGAATTTAATGACATATTTTTGTCTTCATTTAAAAAGTTTCTCATCTAATGCCGCTCTGCTAAAAACAGATATTCAACAATTTTATACCAAAATAATGTTTGATTTAAAAATAAAAACAGACTTTGCTATAAAAACTGTAAAAAATGTAACAAGCAAACATATTACTTATGTATTTAAAAACAACTAGGTCGTGCCTATACCTTGCGTTTAGAGACATTTAGTAACCCAATTAGTGTTGACTATTATCTTCAACTAATGATAAAAGAAGTTCTAAACAAATTTGCACCGTTGCTATCTGTTTCCGTTTAAGCTTAGTCATCTTTTGCGGACAGTAATTTTACCGATGGACAAAACTGCAAGAAAATCCTCAATATTTTCAAATTGTCAGTGGAAAGGGGATCGGTTAGCGAGGAAGCCTATTTCCCATGGGTACACATGCACCAAGCATACCAGAAACGGACTACGAGTGTAACGTATTCATCTAACGTGTACTTTCTAACATCGTGGCTACAGACACCTACAGTTCAGTAACTAGTGTAGATCAATTGTTGGTGCACTCTTGTTCTTATATATATATATATAATACACTTGTTTACATTATTTTATATAAACATGATGAAAAACTAAAATTGGGAAGATTTTTTGAGCCGATGCAATACTTGATATTGTACACCTATCGTAATTCACTTGCTATTGAACACCCAACCGTAGAACAAAACCTGGCTAGGTGTTTTAACCAGATATATCATGATACTAAATACATATACAGTATTACAAATAACATTAAAAGCGGTCAAAGACACCTTGAGGGATCCCCTGAGTTACTAAATATGAGTCGATTGTAGACTGATGTAAGTCAGTCAAATATCATGGCAACAAACTTTACTACAAGAGGGGGAAAAAACAACTGTCAAGTTTGAAGATTGCCTCAATGCTACTACTACCTTTTTTAATCTCACGACGTCAACAAATTGGTAAACTGTACATTAAAAGTGCTTAATTTGTTAGATTTTAGAAAGAGTTGGAAAAAGTAAAATCCTTTTCATGAAAAGCATGTACTTTGTGATAACTTCATAGCGTCAACCAGCCTTCGAGCTATACCAACCGAGCGGCTGCCGTCAACTGGCAAAAATAATGATAACTTTCACGGATTGGTGGTTTCATAGGGTCAGAACAACGAACCCTTCGGCCGATAAGCTCAGTTTTCTAGACCGGAGCCGCTATTTTACAATTCATTAGGCTGCGTTCCAGTTCCAGACCCACTGATTCATAAATAAAATAATCTCGATGCGCCAGGGATCAAACCCAGGATGTCTGGATCTGTAGCCATGCTTTGCGATAACATAATAATTAAAACGTTATCTCCGTGTCATTTTCGGGTCGACCAAAATGACCGGCTTTCCTCGCTGGGTCCGGTGCATGCCTACCCTGGACGGAGGAAAGCGAGACGAGCCCAGTTGACCCTGCAGACAATTTACAAGATTGATTCAAGTGATGTATCCCGCATGACCCAGTCGGTCAGGGGAGTTACGAAAACTACTTAGAAACAAGTTAATTTGTTTAGAGCGTTTTGTTTTAAGGCGTTGGTGGTCTGGGCACTGCTTTTGACCGCAGACTACCACCAACATTTCCCCCTGCCCCTTGCAATACACCTTACCTCCCACGGTAGATTGGAAAATGTTAGCCTAACCTAGCCTAAACTAACCTAATCCTACCCTTCTCTCACTAAGAACTAATTGTGCCTCGGACATACTTTACGGAGTAGCTAACGTTCAGCCGGATGGCATATATTTAACTAAAGTCTGCTGAATATTTATTGTTTTAATTTACAATTCATTTTCTAATAAGGAGTGCCCAATCCACCCCTATCCAAATCCTATCAAAAAGAGGTGTTCAATTTAAATATGAATATAATAACATTATAAATAATATAATTTTAATATTTAAATTGAACTTAATGTGGCTAGACTCGCACCGTGGTCTTAGTTTGCCAATGGTTCAGGGATCGGATCCCGGTCATGTGAGCTTAGAGTGGTGATGATTTCTTACTCTACCGCTGCGCGATTTTGTGCATATTTCCTCTAAATTCTATTTACTCATCCCTACTAAATTATTATAGTTAAATGCTTGTAGTGCGGACGTGGGGTTTTACGTGGTACAAAATAAAAATAAAGTGTTTTAGTAGATTTACTTTGTATCTCCAATTAATTGTAATGGTAAATAGTAGACATCATATGATATTATTAATAATTTGATAATATTACTGTTGTATAATAATACAATAAATAATAGTTTATAAGCAATTTAGCCCCATATATTATGTAATTATTCCCATTCAACTCGCCCTATAGTTGAAACATTTATCAAACCATTTATAATTTGTTAACAATCCAGGCGATCAATCAGTGAAACAATAATGTTTTCACCTCGGCTATGTTCCCTACAACAAGTATTTAAACGACTGCTAACAATACGTGTTTCCTAATGGCCTGGTTAGTTAGGCTTATGTTAGATTTAAGAATTATACTGGCACCACGCAATCGTCATCATTATCAACAGAATCACATAATCTCTTCGGGCCGAAGCAACTACACCTACATGGTGTCCTAACCTCATAAGGCGGTTACATATGCGCCATTACCAGCAGAAGACCAGTAATGACTCGCTAACAAAGCCTGGTGGCATACGATTAAAGAAACTGTATTTAAAACATGGATAATAATTTATGCAAAACAGTTTTACATAATTATTAAAACATTAAAGCTTGTTTAATATTATCTCCTTTTACATCTGTTTGCAATATAATTGTGTATTCTTTTCTGCTTTAACGTAATATTATTTTTCTTTGTATATAACCGTGCACGGATAATCCACAACCCGGATAAGCTGAGTATGGGTAATTGGAAGTTTACTGTACTTGACTATTATGAACAAAACCTAGACAAATATATTCTCTTTTTTTGGTATTCACAGATATGACAGCTCCACCGAAATATTTTCATCTCCAAATTCCGTTGTTTGTTTGAATTTTACTTCCAGTATTATCATCAATAAAAATAATAACCTTTAGCGTTGTCCAAATTTTGAATCTTTTCTGGCGGAGGACCACTCCAAGTCGATTGGAGAGGTACTTAATATTAGCACACTAGAGAAAAATTCTTTAAATTTGGATTTGTAGTGATGAGTGGTACTACTGGAAACAATGTTGAAAACTAAGTAAAATATATTTATAAACACCAGACATTCATTATTACCACTGGTAATTATTAAAAATAAGAGGAAATGTTATTTAAAAAACAAACAAACCGGGAACAACCAATTTATTATTATTATTATTATTATTATTAGCACCGCGTCTTACTACCCGTTCGGGCTATACGCACTTACGCTAATGTGTAATGGTAGGGTGATTGTGAGATGAAATGGAGGACCTACAGCTTAAAGTGGAATCCGAACCACGGTGGAGGCCTGGCATTCCCCACATTCACAAGATGTCTTGTCAGAGGTGAAGGAAGGGTTTGGTAAACCAATTTATTAAATGGACATGCGCTCTGGGGACTCTTGTCAATCACAAAGTTAAACACATAATAAACGTTTACACAAACTGCTGTGGATACAAGACCCACTGGAACGCGCATGCGCAACATCTCGCAATGTCCATTGAAAGCGCGGGAAAGAGGTGGTCCGCTACCACTTGGAGCGTGACCAGGCCTATGTACGGCTACAGGTGTGACTGAGCACAGGAAGCCATTTCCTCCACTGCTGCACCTCACTTTATCTCCAGGGTAGAGGGTGGTTTTAAATTATTACCTCTTCACTAGCTATTAATTCCTATTCATTTTAATGTCTCTAGTTAAAAAGAATAAATTGACATACATTTACCATTCTTTATTATGTTTTGGTTTGAGTTTAGCCTTGTCCTTTTTTATATTTACCAATAAAAATAAGGTTTATTGAAGGGAATAAAATATTGAATGGATAAGTTTAAAATTTCGGGGAAAGGGCGTGCTTTACGGTGTAGGTGTGTGCTAGCACTTTCTAAAAGGCCACTGCACGCCACTAGATTCGGAAACATGACCACCTATTCACTATAGTTTATTTTGAGAACATATAAATTGTGTAATAATGTTTGGTCAAACCAGTACCCGGAAATATATTGTGGTACTCACTTCTCTTTGCTAAGGGCAGGCTCAACCCCATCTCACGGCCGATTAAACGGGATATTAGCTACAAGATTACGTTTCAACCAGGAAACATAGCGTTTAGTAAATTGGGATCATTTTAATGTTGTTGTTTTTTCATTTTAAATAATTATTTTTCAATTTTGTTGTATTTTTAAAATATAGTGAAACGGTTTCAATGGTCGCAATTCAATTTTTTTTTTAGAATACATACATAAAATCACACCATTATGTGACGTTTAAAGCTGTATTGACTACCTAAGTGGGCTGCCACGGGCTCTTAAACGTTTTACATTCCTGAAATGACACGTAGAATGCAATGCACTGACTTTAAATCAGTAACAACTCTACTCTTGGCATTGCAACCCCCTCAAAACAAAAGTATTGTTTTCTCTAGCTTAGTTTGTCGGTGACAGAGACGTTGGGTTTGAATTCCAGCCGGGTTTTATTTAGTATTATTTCATAAACTTTTCCCACTTTCCCTCAACACAAATCAAGTTAAATTTCTTCAAAATTATCTTTTCCTTCTTCTTACCCCATTAATGTAAATATACGGATAGCCCAGACGGGTAGTGAGAGGATGTGCATAAAAAATAAATACTACACATCACTTGAGAGTGCTACCACCCGAGATAAAACCAGGGTCTTCTAGACGTGGTCTTGTTCTCACTACCTTCGAGCAGAACACGGATTTGATCGGGAGGGACATAAGACCCAAGTTTGGCCAACTTATGTGTAGTCTACGAGCCCCTAGGGTGGCAGAGAACGTTGTCCAGGGTACACTAATGGATGTTGTCTACAAGTACCCGCAATGAAATGATGGGATGATCGTGTTTATGAAGTCGTGGAGCGGGTGGGAGTCTTAACCTAACTTAAGCCTAGCTAACCAAACCCTGGTGACCGTTGAAATAACTGCCCCTAAGGAAAAAACAGCCACGGTACCAGCTAGGAATCTAACTCGGGACCTCTAGATCAGTAGCTAGATGCACTGACCTCTCTACCACGGGGACGGTGACAATTGATAGTGTACAGGCTGTTAAGGACTTACCTGGTTAATCCAAGGGGGGGGGGGGAATTTAAATAATAGGCCTACTAATTTTAACTAAATGCTCCAACTGTAGTTTTTAGTTAGTATGTAAAAACCACACCGTGGAAAAAAGTACACCCTTATTGCACTAGATCTAGAATCGAAACCCGACCTATCGAATCAGAGGTTCACACAATACAGTTTTGAAAGTGAGATTTGTTTCAGAAGTTCGGAAATCTTGCATTATTCATGGAGTCGTTTGTTATTTCTAACTTTAGTCCACGACATCTTTGAGGTGAAAGGATCAACATGTCTGTAGGATTAAAAATGCACTTTTCAAGTTTTATAACTAAAACAATTGTTTACAATGGTAATACTAGCTCATTTTCAACGACGTTTCACGTGATATGTCACAGCCTCAATATACAATTAAAGGGTAAGAAACGGATTTAGCCAATTCCTCAAACAAATATTCATTTTTAAAGAGACAACAGAATATTTTAAGGCGGTTAAAGATTGTTTTAGGGGCTTAGAAGTTTCTGAAGTACCATTTTAACCAGAAACATTCCAGTGTTAGTACTAATATCTCCCTTCCTTGTTTCAAAGTGCATGCGGCAGTGTCTTGAGCGCTGCGATGTCAGATGTCGGCAGATGGCCCCAATACACTGCTGTAATATCCACCACCGACCTGTTTTCTCTCAACCCCGTCAGCACAGCTGCTCTCTGGTGAGGTCGACACGAACACACACTCACCTCCTGGCTGTGACAATTGGTCTCGAGCCAGTCTCGTAGACTGAGTGCTCCCCAAGTGCGGGTCTATAATAAATAGTAAATACACGACGACACCTACCTACAATCGAATGTAATGGGCCAGTTTCATGTATGAAATTCCATTCTGGTCTGGGTAGGTGTCTTGTATCTAGTATAGAACCGTACTTGAGGTTGTCGTACTAATCTATGACATCGGCCGTTGGTCTATTGTGAGTCTCACCTCTCAGACCGCTCATACACTGACGCTGGTACGATTCAGTACCAACGATTTAAATCATCTAACTTAAGAATATATGGTAAAGAGGGTTGCTTTTTATTTACTAAGTCAACATTAGCTTCAAGGAATTGTGGGGAAAATCTCAACTATTATGACTAAATAAATATGAAAAATAGTTTATATTATAATATATCTTAGATTGCTAGAATAAAATGTATGTATTCAAAAAAGATTGTAGATTGTTTCCTCCAATTTTAATGATAAAAAATCAAATGGCATGTCACCAACGCTTTATTAAGAAACCGTCTCTCTTATTCAACATTAAAGAGCCCGCGGTTTAACTCCCACTGTGGTATTTGTTTGGTTCCCTTTCGCAAAGGGGTGAATTGACGGTTCATTAAGCTGAATGCCGTGTTTGCCTGATCAATAATTTAGGATGTCCCTCTAATAATCGCATTGGCAAAATGTCTATTATTATTATTATTATTATTATTATTATTATTATTATTAGCACCGCGTCTTACTACCCGTTCGGGTTATACGCACTTACGCTAATGTGTAATGGTAGGGTGATTGTGAGATGAAATGGAGGACCTACAGTTTAACGNTTATTATTAGCACCGCGTCTTACTACCCGTTCGGGTTATACGCACTTACGCTAATGTGTAATGGTAGGGTGATTGTGAGATGAAATGGAGGACCTACAGTTTAACGTGGAATCCGAACCACGGTGGAGGCCTGGCATTCCCCACATTCACAAGATGTCTTGTCAGAGGTGAAGGAAGGGTTTGGTAATCAGATAAATCTGTGCCGGGACCGAGGAGACATAATGTCATTAGGTTAAATTATTATTAAGGAAAATAAAATAATCAGGATAAAATTATCGGACATACATATCTTTCTGATAAATTTACATTGATTTTTTGCTTAATATTACTGTAGCTAGTTCAAAGTTCATTTGCATTACAATCTAGATTATATTTGTTAATTACTTTGATTCCAATCTAAAGGACTTGAAGTATTTAAAAGAGTCGGTTTGTGATTGTGTCAGGACTTTATGTTTAGTTCACTGTATTTGCATTTGGCTGACCTAGGAAAACCCGAGAATTGGATTTCATATTCAAACTCAGAGCGGTAGCAGAATTCATCTCATTATTTACAGGGTTTCCTCAAAAAATGAAAATATTGAGCCATGTTCCCTACCGCAAACGTAGCTGTACAAACTTCGTAATGTTGAACCGTTTATTTATTTAAAGAAAATGTCGAGAAAAAATATCTGCTTGTGTTGCCCATTAAAATATTTGTTCTTGTTTATTGTGTCACTATAAAAATAAACCCAGAATAAGTCACCAATAAATAAATTTGAGTTTCACGTTAATACTATATAATCATAGACATGCAAAATAAGTTTCCAAAAAGATTGCTAGCAAAATAAAAATTATCTTTTTATTTGGCTAGCATTTATTTTAGTTGAAGAGAGGAATAAAATAACTATTGAAATTGATGTTGGATTCCAACGAAACTACGTTTGCACAAGACGTTTTAAATTAATATATTTATAGTAAATTTATTAATTTAACTTACAATTTGGTTTTCCTTAGGGAAATAAAGATGTAAAATTATGGTTAGACGTATATAAACTTCAATTTAAATAATAAACAAATTAATTTAGGAGAAAGCTGCACCGTTGGGGGTGTGGACTAAGATTTCAGTCCTGTCTTTATTGGTTTGCCAGGGACGAATAGTTCGGGTAAACTAATGGTGGATTTTCTTTATTAGTCTCCCACTTTCCTTCCACGCAAATGCGAGTACAATTTCTCTAAACTCTACCTTCCTCATCCTTACCTCATTAGTGTAAATATGCGGGTAGAATGATGCGTAGTACACATTTAGGAGATATTCAGTTAAATAATTGAATCGCTTTCTGCAGAAAAAATTCAGTCATTGACTTTTGTTAGACTGAGGCCCTTTCTTCATCAAGTGACTCAATTGTTATTTAAGGTAATTATTTTTTTTACAACTGAGAAATAAAAATTGATTAAATTGACTTAGAATGTAGAAAACGAAGCCCAAATATCAGAAAGAGGATAGTTTAATTGGTTATTTTCTGGTATGATATCTTTGTAAGGCGCTCACGTGCATCAGCCCTAACCCTTTAGCTTCAAGTTTCCTTTCAAAAATCCTATACCAAATGGGATAAGCTATACGGGGCATTTTATATGAGCATGGCAGGTTTCGGGATCGACTCATCTTCATTCCAACATTATATTTAGTATCCCGGGAGATGGATTGCAGCATTAGACTAGGCTGGTTCGTACAGCTTAGCTCACACTGTTCAACTTCTACTTATATAAAGGTAGAACTAGTGGTTTTGATATCCAGTGACGGCCATAAAGAGAGTATTAGGAAATATAGTCTTGTTTCCTTTTCACTAATTTACAAACTATTAGTCTTGGCTAGTCCTGAAAATAGTTCTAACGCTGCGGCCTCATGGATATCCTTGATTAATCTTAACAATTAAGATCAATTAATTTCGGAATGAACATATCGAATATCTAAACAAAAATAGTTTTTATTTATTAATTATTTTTGTTTCAGAAATACATTCTGACTCTTGTATACAATTTAGTTCCCTAAAACAACAACGATGGTTATTTTATATAATTTAATTTAGAGATTTAAGTAAATATATATTTGAAGCTATGTCTAGGGGAAGGGTTAAGACACCAAACCAATATTGACTTAGAGCACTCCTCCAGCTATCAGTGTTATTACACAAATCCAAAACACACAGTTCTCGTTATCTACCCCAAGGCTCGATAAGGTCTTCTTGTCAACCAATTGTGTATAATTGAGATGGGAGGGTATGTAGAGAACACTATCGTGTTATGTAAAACTCTCAATGTTTGAATCCATGTTCCTGACTCTTGTTCCTGTGTTACGTGCCTACTACATTGGAGGACGAGTTCTGTTGACACTCCGTGGAGCGTGCTGGCTGCCACGCTCATTTTCACCTTCACGGCTAACAATACTAATGACTAATAATATTTTCTACCTTAGGGCATAATAGACGAGGATTTTCTCTTTTGGCAAACCTTTTAACTAGTAAACGCATTGTTTTGGTTGATACTTGTGATAAAAGGTTTTGGTTTAAAGAGTTGTGCTTTTAAGCAAAATTTTACCAACCTTTTTTTTCTTTCAAAATTTAGTTTTTCTCAAAGAAATAAAATATATATAAGTATATATTTATTATGAGAAACATTCCCTAGATATATATTTCTAATAAAATTGCAAGAACCCTTTTATAAAGATTTTCACGTTTCAAAAATTACTCATCAGTAAATTAGGATTATAGTGTAATCAGTCAAGGTAAGTCTGTCACTGTAAATGGAGCATAGTTGAGTAGAGTTCGATTATGGACTTCTGGCAAAGTAGTCCGGAATGATTTTGCCAGATGTCGGGTGTGTGGGCCCCATATATTTTCTTGCCCTTGGAAAGGGAAGATACAGTTTTTAAACAAGCCTCATACGTTGTTGTTGTCGATCTAACTTCCTATACATGATATTCAACACGCTCTTTATGAACCAACTTATATGTACACTATTTACAGCACTCACCCTCCCGGCAGCCAATTAATCACAGGGAGAAATAAGACGCCAATATCACTGATGATACCATTTTCTGGACACGACGGAACTCGAACCCTTGCTTAGTTTAGTGAGCAGCCGTGCTACTGAGGGCGATAAGGAACCGGACTTGTGGTGTTTTTGATAGTGCGTTGCTACTATTTTTGTTTCACAAGGTCTTGTTTTTCGATCCTTGACACAATTTAGGGGGATGTTATCGTCGTTCATTGGGCGGTTGTGCCGATATCTCTTTTAAACAACCTTATGATGAAACGGCTCTGTAGGTCGGAATTTGTTGCCTTGCATTGGAATGAGTGACTACCTAAAATACAACTACATAGTGGTGTTGGAACTGGCAGGGGGACATTGCCCCCTGGAGAGAATTTAGGATTAAATCTACACCCTCCCCTAGGTATAGGGCTATTTCAAATCTTATGATACTATCGAATATAAAACTGAAAGATGGCCTTAAATTAAACTCCAAATTAATTCTAAATGCATTACATTCTTAAAAAATTGTTAGAGATCTCCTCAAATACCTTTTATGTATATACAATGTTCATACTTTTATCGAGGAAGGGGGAAGGGGCTGGTAAGTCCCTGAAACTTTGTTTTGCCTTCCCTTACCCCCACCTTTCTACACAAATAAGTCTCCGTCGCCCCTGCAACCACAAGACAGTTTCTCTCTCTTTCATATAAAAGGGATGTCAAGCTTGATGTATCAATACCTACGATTCTTACTTGTATCATAAGAATCGAGAGTCGATCTTATTGTCACGATTCTCGATACCTACATTCTTAGCGCTCAGAGCGAAATAAGTGAAATTTCTGGTATCCAAACGAAAGAGAAACGTTCAAAATTGTGTTTCACTGTGGCCATAATTAGTTTTTTTTTTAAGTTTGACTCGAGTGCCGGCAAATTGTAAGCGTATTCATCATGATCTTCGTGTTGTAGTGATCTTTCGCATATCATACCTGGCGGTTTTGTTAGTTATTTTAATATATATACATTTTAGCGTATTTTAAAAACACATTTTAAGACAACATATAAACAAATAATAATTAATTACTATTTTTTGCATTACATTTAATTTCGGGTTGAACACATGAAAAAATGTTGAAATTGTTCTAAGTCGAATAATCAGAAATGAAAATTGAAAAATCTTGGTTGGATTTTTAGAATCCGGATTGAGAGAAATATAAATCGTGACATTTTTAACAAAACAACAATAAATAATCGGGATTCTTAAACAATCTTATGAATAAACTAAGAAAAAACAGTCCCCACGTGATGCCACGTGTGTGCCTGCTTAACATTCAGGTGGACACTTGTCGCTGCTAGCACGAGACTGGCAAGAAAGCAACCAACTACACTCGGTCACTGTTCCCGCACTTAATTCAGTACTGAATCCAGGAAAAGTCAGCTATTGCCGTGTGCGTGGGGACAATTATGACGACTATTGGCAAAACAAGCAACTATTTTACAAATGTGTGTGTGAAATTTGATAGTGAGGTTCAAAGTTTTCAGCGATATTTAAGTACGAACGCTTGCGTGGAAGAGATAAAAGATGTTGTAGATAATATACATTTTGAAAAAAGAAAAA
>CABFOV010011434.1:0-13608 GCA_902141375.1 Timema poppense | reverse complement strand
GGTAAAAACTGGTTTGCTTGTATTTCAACAGTAATAATTCAACAACTCTAATAATATCTAGGCCTATTTAATATAATTTGATTTTGTAATATTCAGACATCTCACTAGAATCAAAATCCAGACGAACGACATTTATGTGTAAATTAAAGGTTAGGAAGGTTAAGTAATAAGGGTACAATGCTCAAAAAGCTTACTCATAAATATTTTACTTATTTTTGTTAATTATTAAAAAATATTGTAGTTTTTTGTATCATTACACTCAAAGATATGGTTAATCGATAAAAACTAAAATTATATTATTTGCACTCGAAAGTATTTAACAAAATCACATTAAAATGTAACACCGTTTGTTTAGTTTTTTAATGGCACTTGCCAAAAAAGTATTAAATTTGGCAGAAGATGCATATTCCCTATACCAATAAGAAGCTAGCCTTCACAAAATCTGTCGCCAAGACTCTTTCTATTAGTTGGTTTTTACACTGTTGATGAGGGGAGAAAAAGGCAAGGGGTATGTCATATATAAACCATTGTGCGTATGTTTAAGGCATCTCCAGGATCAAAACATCCACACCGGGAGATCCCGCTCACGCACGAGTCAGTCAGAGCCACAAACTGGCAGTGACAGTCTAAAATAACTTACATTAATATCACAAGCGTCCAGTGATATAAAAAATTTAATTGAAATATGTATACGTAATTAACAGATATTATTTAAATAAATCGTGTGTGAATAAACAGCCATCAACATTTCTCTTTCTTCAATTTTATTAATATACCAATTTAATTAGTGCTCGAACATGGAGCTATAGACTGCTGGTTAAACGGTATCTTTTCCGTACAGTGATGATAGGAACTCGATCACGAAGCTATAGACAACCTGTACATCATCACAGCATTATTATATCAAGAAATTAATCCGCAGTGTTTCAATCAACGCCCAATGTGGGGTGATTAATTCCATAGTATTACACCCTATATATGTGCTACAATCACAAGAAGAAAAAATCAGATAAAACGAAAACTTTCTTTGGAAAATATGCTTTAAAAAAAAACCTAAAGAAAGCTTGCTTTAATTACTCAAAGATTGCATGTAAATTAATACTGTTTATTTGTTAGATTACTTTATATATTGCTACTTTTTATTAATACTTTTCCTCCCCAACTGGTTTTTTATATTACTTTGTGATATTTATTTATTTATTTTAAAGCATAATCTATTATTTAAAACAAAAGTTTATGGGCTTGGACTGCGTTGAAGAAATAACTTATAAAAAACCATTCCCAAACAAAATTAACCCTGATTGAATTGGCTGGAATTAGGAATTAACGGTCAGGTCTATAAATATACCTCAAATTCTCGTCCAGATAAATATTTCCCCATTTTCCCCATATGATGGCTATTTCAACTAAAACCGAAATGTCGAAAGCTATTTCTTCAACGTGGTTAACACCCGCTTCGTTTAAATCACCCCTAGGCCACGAAAGCCACTAAAATAATATATTATTGATAAATTTTATTTAAAACTATTTTTCTTCATACAACCATTGCTATAAATAACGCAAGAAGAATAAAAAAAAATCCATAAAATTATTTTGTATTAACTATATGGTTAAAGAATCATGATAGTGATAACTGGTTTCCTTTCAGTAGAATTATTCATTTACCATTCTCCATTAACCAGAATACCAAGAAAAATACTTTGTATAAAAAATATATTTGTAGCAGAGATGATGATGGCCTTTGCATTGAACTATTAACTCTATTAGGGCTTATGGTAATATTTTTTGAAAAAAGAAAGAGATTAAATTGTTTTGATTTGTTTTACCTATTTATATACTGACTCGACTTTTTGCTGTTGGTATTAAAATTGATTTAAACTCTATGGCTAGTTGGGTTGAAATTATTTTATAATAAATATTTTGTGGGGTCAGTTTTGGTTTGTCTGTTATTCTTTGTTCCATTTCAAGAGATATATATAGACTCATATTTGTTTAAGAAGAATGTGTTATTAAAATGTTCTGAAATTGTTTTATTATTACTATTTATAGGGTGATTCACTCGTGATTGAACACTTATTCTATATCACACAATTAGGAGCGTCGGGCTATTATGTGTCTGGACGTTGTTGGTGGACCCATCCAGCATATTCTATGATACAATTCCACTTGCCATGATGAAAGTGAAGTTTATGACCTTCCAATCATGAGTTAAAAAAATAAATGTACAGTCCCTAATGAATCATCGTACATTATGTGTGGCTGTCTATAGAAGAAACATCGTCCTAGAATCGTATCTGACAGCTATAAACGTTACTTGAATTATTATTATCATGTGTCCATACGTCATGTGATCTAACGCTGTAACTTTTGATAGATATTATCAATAACTATCAACTTATATTAATATTATAGTTGAACATTTCAATGTTTACCACAAAAATATGTTTATATTTTTTAAAAGTTCCTTCCTAGTGTTCTTACTGTACCAAAAACGTTGTGTACAGACTACATAAACATTTTACCACAGTGCGTGCACCATATGTAAGTTAAAAATAATATAATAGAAAACGGATTTTTNAGACTACAAAATAAATATTTAAAAAAAAATACCTATATAATATGTTACGGGTTGTTCATAAGAGTCATTTAAAGAAACACCATGAATCTGAATAATGTACTATGACAAATTTAAGGCATGTTTATAAAACCAAAGTTTAGTTTTCTTTCAAATATAACTAAACATCATCAAATATACGCGGAAATTGAGCCGGGGAGTTAGCGCCAATGCTCTAATACCCCTGAACTATACAGGTTTCGTCACCTACTTTAGAGCTGTCAGAATAAACCACCCATGACTTGGAGTCAAACGTTTGTTTGGCACCTTTTACAGTTTCTTTTGTATATTATTGGATATCTTCGCAATACACACATTGTTAAGAATACGGTTGTTCATTTAGTATTAATCTAAATCTAAAAGAAAAATGACACCTCACTTTAATCGAGCACCTGACATTTGGCTAAACTTATGGTTTTTAAATACATTAAATAAATACCAATTGAACAACCGCAACCCAAACTAAACTATAATATCAATATATTGTGTAATACATAATTTCAGTGTGTTGTCAACTTTTTATAACAAGCCTACAAATATTGGGATGAATCATGTAAGTCCTTTTCCCTTCACATCTTACTGCTCATTCGGGTTATAGGTGTTAATTTACACTAATGGGATAGTGTTGAGAAAGCTAGAATTGAGACAAAATGTTACTGGATTTGCATAGAGGAAAAGAGAGAAACCGCCCATAAAAACCCACTCTTAATACACCTAGCTGTAGTTTGAACCTCATTATCTCCACGTCACTTGAAAACCTGACTAGATGAGTTTGATATTCTATTCGCGTGCCAACCGGCATGGAACTTTGACGCTTCGTTTCTACATAAAAAATTAAAACTAAATGAAAAATAAACTTATAAAATTTAAATCCAAAGGTGATATTACATCAACTTGGGTTTATCATGTGTATATGCTAATTATTCAGAACGGATATTGAAACATACCTCTTTTTATTGCCACTAAATTATGTAATTGCAAGTATCGTCTAAAATCAACTTTAACTACAGTCCAGTTTCAATAGAAAGGGCCTACCTTACCTGACAACTAGAAACTATACTAGATATATCTACTTCCCCTGTATTGATAGGTCAAGCCGTATGATCTACAGCTGTCACTATGGATATATAATCAATAACTATAAAATAACGCTAAAAATATTGTAAAATGGCTGAAAAATATATTTTATAACTAAAAGGCCCTTTATATGACAGTTGAACTGTAGATGGATCGCCATAAGAGGATATAAAATATAGGAGGGACACCATTATCAAAAATGCATTTCTTTTTCTTTCAGCATCTGTTGAGATTAAGACTATGTTAAAGTGACAACTGCAGAACACTTTACGTGGCAGTTGACACAATGTGGTTCTTCCTATTACAATCCGACTATATATAGCGGTCAACAGAGATATGTGAGGCCTAGTCATCCTCTTCTGGAAGCAAAGTAAATTGTCTAGTTTCCGAGTCCAATGGTGGTACAGTTTATTACAGTGTGATTTTGATAGGAAGAACAGTAGAAGCTAGTTACTAATCTACTAAATCAATTTTAATATGTTCATTCATCCAAGTCATGCCATCTTCAGCTGTCACCTTTAATATATATTATCAAAACCTATATAATTACTCAAATAATATAGTAAAATGTTATCAATGTTGAACACAAGGAGATATGTTTTAATTTTCTAAACTGTTTTTCTAACCAAAATCAGAGTATATCTACTCTGCATAACATCCAAAAAGATTGAACTGGGAAGATGGGAATAAAAATATGAAAACCTGAAACAAAGGTTCGTGAATGTTTGTCTTCTGCATCCTAAATATTTTTAAGAATGCTTAGGAATGTTTCCATTTTTTTTATTCAACTCTAATAGGTAGGAAATCCAGAAAAGGCTTCAATCTAGTCTTGTCCTGTTTGCCAGTGACGAAGAGTTCAGGATTTAAATCCCGGCAGTTTATACGTAGATGCTTTATTCTTGAATAGCCTTCCACTGTTTATTCCGTAAATGAGTGTGAACTGCATATTAATAAATTCTATCTTCCTTAGGGGGCGGCCAGACTGAGCGCGCGAGCGACTAAAATATAAAATAGAACACATTGGTTGTAATGGGAGGTGGCCAGACTGGAGCAAGCGACTGAGCGCGCGCACTTGAAAGATAGAACTGTGTCTATTTTTCAAGCGCGCGCGTTCGACCCGGTACAGTCTAGTTTACAGGCGCTAGGCAATATTATTCTATGTTGGTTCATTGAGTGCTGGGAAACTTCTCATTTTGACATGATATTTGACTTTTTTTCTATCAGTGATAGCTTTAACACACTTGCTATTAATGGCCTAATTTAATTGGTAAGACCATAAATATATGTAAGCCCGATATGTTAAAATACTTCAATATTATAATCAAAGTAGGCCTTTACAAATAATAATCAGCATTAGTTTGGAGAGTATGAAAAAACCACAACAATAAATAAGTTTTAAGAATCACCTTCAGTTCACTGAGCCTTCGAACCTTTACCTTCCAGTCAAATCTATGGAGTGCAACGCACCATTCCGCCACTGGTGCGGCTAATCTGATTTTAAAACACTTCAGTACATTAAAAATATTTGTTGTAAGAATTTTCGAGGAGCAGAGATGTACCAAGTGTCTTTGACAGATACATCTTCTCTAATGAACTAGGGTCTGCTAATTACGCGCTCGCTCGCTTGTCAGTCTGGCCGAACCCTTACACCAACCTCCTTAGAAAATATATTCAGATAGTTTTGACGGGTAAAATGTTGTAGGTCACGTAAAATAGAACGGAAAAGTGGCCGAGTGGTCTAAGAACTAAGCCCTAAATGAAAATCTTCCATGGAATATAATATTTAAAAAAATATTCAAATATGAGCAGGCAAATTTCTGCAAAACAAAATATAGTGTTGTCGATTTTTTTAGGACATTAATATTGTGATTTCTTTGGTAGATCATAGTTTTTACATTAAAAATAGAAATAAAAGTTTAAATAATATAATTCAGTTTAAAATTCAAAAGAGTTAAGTCTTTACCTTTTAGCTACAATTTTAATATACTAGCTACTAAAACTTTTTAATGAAACAAAATTGTGTTAAAATTATTTTAAAAAATTGACGGGATTGTCAAATCTAGAAATCTAAAATGAATACTACTTTATTAATTTTAAGCAACCGCTGTCACATACTAGTAATTTAAAATGGGCAGTGAAAAGGTTACTTTAGGAGAGGTGCGTGAGCTAGTCTAGGCTCAGGCCGCCCCCATCAGTTCTTGGCACTTTCAAAGAATCCAGAGATTAACCGGCTGACAGCATTCTAACAGCACTGTCCACGTAACCCTTTCCCCTTTGTACTTTTTTTTTTTTTCAAATCAATGTTTTGAAATAACAATACTGACTTACTGGCGAAACTAGCGACACCCGTTGGTGTAGCAATCCCACAGTTTATGAAAAAAAATACAAAAATATCTGTATGGAACTGTGCGCTTCACAGGGCTAGCGATGTGGTGTTTGACTGTTGTGCGCATGCGCATATAGGTGGAGGTGGGGAGGAAGGCGGAACTGCCAGATAGAGAGAGCACGGTTGCTCGAGCAGTGCCGGCTTTGGCGTGATGGTCGAAGGAAGTTTTTTTTTATTCAGCGTGTGTTGTGTTTAAAAACCGTGTACCATATTCTTCAATGTGATAAAGTGTAGAATTAGATTATTTTCTGCTTTCAGCTATTCTATTTGATTAATTTTTTTCGGTTATTTTATTTAACATAAAGACTAAATGCGCTTGCAGTACTTTCAATGGAAACAAATTTCCTCAATTGTCATCCAGAGATCAAAGAGAAAATTATTGAATTATTTGCGCAAATTTAAACAAGAAGAATGGATTTAATTTTTAAATGAATAGATCAAGCTTGAACTGTAACAATTTAAGTTAAAGTAAGTAAAAAAGCATGTTTTTTTTGTTAAGATTTTATCATGTTCCTGAATAAATTTTCTTTTTATACATGTTTCCCCCCCCCCCTTTTATACAATTTTAAAATAAAGGCTAAACATTTTCTGGAGCATTACCCCCACTAATTTTAGCCACGGGTCTCGGTTATAAAACATTTCCGTTAACATCGATACCTTGAATAACACCGTGGTGGTTAACATCATGACTAACCGCAAAAACCTTGAGGTGGCGTTACTTTTCTATTCTCTTTACATTGATCCCCATCTACACCCACAACTTTGACATTCATAAACCAATTTTGTAATATCATTTTTCTATTACTTAATTTCTACTGGAAGTTTTATCAAGTGAATTTAAAGAATATGACTAGAAAACAATTGATTTTTTTCAAAGAGATGTTTTGAATTATTCTTATCATGAGTAAACAAAAATTTCAAAACAGGTTTATTGTTAAGAAACTCATAAAATCACAAAGGCTGTGGGTTCATAGTTTCAAATAGGGTTATGTAGTGTGCTGGCAACATCTTACTGGATCTCACAGAATAGACGAGAGAGAGAGAGAGAACAAAAAAAAGAGAAAGTTGAAATCCCTGACCACCGTGGCACTTTATTCAAGTCATACATAGTTGTACGCTCTTTGTGGGGTTAATATCAGAAACTTTTTATTACAGTTCTTCTATGTTGTTTATATTTTTAAATATGCCAAGCCGACATTTAAATATTTTTACAATATTATGTGTTTTTATTAGTGTAATTTCTTGTTGTGCAAGTTCTGGAGGTGGTGATGGAAAAAAGGGCCCCAGAGTAACACACAAGGTAAGACCAAATTTGACAAAAGTACCATGATTTACATACATATTGGCCTACATTTAGTAAGACATGTTTTCAGTTCAAGCATGTCATTATGCATTATATAAGCTTAGGTTATACCGAGAGAAAAGTGGCTAAGTACAAATCTTTAATCTCAAAATAAGTTTTAAAGTCATTAACGGGGATACACAGCTTCAAGCCTAGCTCATAGCTTCGTGTCCTTATCACCCTTAACAAAAAAATAGGTCACTGATTTAGGTGATTTTAATTTATTTTAAATTGATAATTATAACTTTAGTAGAGAACGTTTACACCTACTTTGTTGGCTGCCTGGTCCAAGGCATCACTTTTGTGTTATATTAGACTACTAACAGAGAGGTCAGAGTTTGAATCACAGTCTGGTGTACTGAGAGTGGTTTTCCCAAAATGGTTTTACACTATACCTCCAAATAAAATCGTGATTGTGGGTAAGTCTACACTTCCTCTGAATTCAAGGTTCCTCATTCTAAAGACATTAGTGTACAGTAGCCCTGTGACTTCTTTGGTGCTGACTGACAGCTCACAGCTGACTTCTGATAGTCAAAATTTAGGTATATACCTAAATTTTGACTGGCAGAAGTGACAGCTGTTAAACACATGTTTTTGCAAATCATATGTCTCAGCGTAGGGATACATAATTGGGTATGGTAACTTTTCAAATCTGTCATATGTCAGCTGTGAGCTGTCAGTCAGCACCAAAGAAGCCGCTGGGCCACTGTAATTACTACATATGCGTGTAACTTGGACAGAAGTAAGACATGTTGCAAAAAAAAAATACGCACTCTTTTGAGAAACTATGTTTTTGCAAAAAACAAAATAAATTACAATACTATTGATTACATAATACACAAAAAAAGTCAGCGACTCAAATATTTCAATGGTTAGTTTTAATGATTAAGTTTGAAGGCTATTAAAATGTCTCATTCAGAGTCACGGCCTCTAGTTTACAACTTTTTTCCACACGATATACCCATGACAACTTTACATTAAAATTAACTTTTCACTCTACATTTAAAATTCTCTTTAATCTAATTTTAATAGTAGTCTATGTAAGAGGGTTTTAAAAATAAAGATATCTGTGAGAGTTTGATTAGTGTTAATTTACTAATTCACTGTTGAAAAAGTAATAAACAAATCATATCCTATTTGTAAGATATGAGTTTGCTATGGAAAAAAAAGCAAGATGTTCAAAGTGTGGTTGCTGTAAAATCACTAAATTCATACTAAGCTACCACTGCACTCACAAAAATGCCAGGAATCCAATGATACTAGATTAAAAAAAACTTTTTACATCCTAATGAACAATTCAAAACTAAATAAATGCAATTAAGTAAGTCCTAAGGCTTATGTAGTAATTATGGTCGAACACTAACCTGTGAATTAACAGACTTTTATTGTTTATTAAATATGTTGTCCAAGGTAATTTTCTTAAATAAGCATCAACATTTATGTTATTAATAAGAATTGCGGATAACCTGAACGGGTAGTTAGACACAATGTTAAAAAAATAATAAAATAAGCAAAACATTTAACACACATGTAGATTGTTGGAGCTTCACATTTTGTGTGTACAGCTATGATAACATCAAAGCAGAATATACTAACCGTTAAAAGCTTATTTTCACTTTAAACTTTATATTTATAATTTTGAAGTGTTGCATTTCATTTTAAATGACCTTTATTGGCAATGTAATTAATTTAAACTTAGTTTAACAGTAACCTCATTCTTAATCTGTGTTTAATCTATTTTAAGGTATGGTTTGATATCAAAATAGGAGATGAAGATGCTGGGAGAGTGGAAGTTGGCTTATTTGGCAGAACTGTCCCAAAAACAGTAGAGAATTTTGTGGAGCTGGCAAAAAAGCCCGAGGGTGAGGGTTATAAGGGCAGCAAGTTTCACAGGGTTATTAAAGACTTTATGATCCAAGGTGGAGATTTCACAAAAGGAGATGGCACTGGCGGTAAGTAGAATCAATTAAATTCGTGTCAATATTTTTAGTTGAAGAATATTACCCACTTCAATGGCCAAATGGTCTAAGGTGCTACTCTTGTAGTATACTAGACTGCTGATGACAGGGATATTGAGGCTTGGTCGGGTGTACTGAGGATGGTTTTTACAAAATGATTTTCCACTATTCCTCTATTTAAATGTGGGTACACTTCCTATAAGTATAACCTTCCTAACCCCTTAAACCATTTGTGTAATTAGTACATAAGCTTATAACCTGAACAGGTAGTAAATACAATACTAAAAAAAGTTGTAGAATATTACCAATTTAGCTAAAAATTACATATTGCTACAGGAATCAAACTGTGAACTTCGGATTTACTTATTTACAAACTCAAGTGGGATTTACACAACTTGCATATAATATGTACAAAACCAGACATCTTAATTCAATTAAGTGAAAAATGTCAATCTGGATATCGTAATCAAACCGGGATGGTAAATAATTGTTTTATCACTATTTATATATTTTTTCTCACGATACCCCTTCTTTTGTCCTGGGAGCACTTATTTATTGTGTGTGTTTGTGTGAAATCTTGCAGGCAGAAGTATTTATGGTGAACGTTTTGCTGATGAAAACTTTAAGCTAAAGCATTATGGAGCAGGTTGGCTGTCCATGGCTAATGCTGGAAAAGACACCAACGGCTCCCAGTTCTTCATAACAACTAAACAGACCCCTTGGTTGGACGGGCGACATGTTGTTTTTGGAAAGATTATAAAAGGAATGGTTAGTAAAGCTATATTTAAATACCATGTGAATAAATAAGTCTTATTTAGTTTGTTCAGAAAAAATTAGAATAAAAGTTACAAATAAATGGGAAGTAGAGGTTTTGTTGTATCAGCACAGAAAACACACATTTAGAAAGAGATAAAAAAATGTAGTGACATACTTATGGAAGGTTCTTCTTCATAGTGAGCATGAGGAAAAATATGTAAAACTTGGAAATATTAGGGAATTATATAATTGATTTGTGAAAATCATAGATTTATTTAACTGTCCAGGGGAGAGAAAGGCATTCATTGCACCTTTTTTTAAATTGTTTATATTAGTTATCTTAATAGGTTAATTTATTTTAAGTCTAACCAAAATTAATTATAAAAATAAAGTCAGTTATCTTAACAGGTTAATTTATTTTAAGTCTAACCAAAATTAATTATAAAAATGAAGTCTGTTTTGATTGATCACACATCATTATAAATTTAGTCAGATTTTTCTTTCTTTTTGGTGAATTGATTATTTTTCTTGACATTGTGTTGCCATACTGTTCTTATACTAGAACTTGATTAAAACTAAAATAAAGAAGTCACATGTTTTAAACACATGCTCTTCAGTTTACACAAGGTGCCTATTTATGCACTTTTTGTGTCCTAAGACATTCTTTGGCCTACATAAAATATTTAACTTTAAAATGCACTCCAGAATTATAATTGCTTTGTGCTTAAAGGAACTATGTCTAAATATGATTTTTTTGTCTTTATGCCGACACTATAGTAAAATGTATGTAATTAAATAATTTTAATTTAACTTATCAATATGTAAATTCTGGTCATTTTTACAAGTACATAACCCTAATAATGCTATTTATAAGAGTTAGGATGGAATGAAATCAAATAAAAACTATATAAAAATACCCTTTTTAAAAAGATAGATTTTTTAAAAACCAAAACGTTGAGAAATAAAATTATAGCCTCATTAGATAAAGCACTAAGCCGCAAAAGTTCTAAAAAGCAGTAGTATTTCAAATAAATGATGAAGAAATACAAGGTTTTTTTTCCTTTCTCATAAAAAAAGTTACAGAAATTAATTTAGTTAGATCATAAAACAACTCATTAGTTTTTGTATTAGAATCAAATATTGACTTTGATGGATGGAAAAAACCTCAGTGTGAATTTTCATTTATTAAAACCCTTAACAGTTGTTAAAGGGTATTTGCAATTTTATGACAATAACTTAAAGTAAATAAAATTCTGTATTTTATTTTTCTAGGATATCATTCGAAAGATAGAGAGCTTAAAGACAGACCAACGTGATCGCCCTTCAAAAGATGTGTTAATTGTCGATAGTGGTGCAGAAGAAATAGCAGAACCATTCTCTGTGGCAAAGGAAGATGCTACCGAGTGAAAATACACCAACCCTGTTGTTAATGTCAATAATAAAGTGGTTTAGTATTCGTCTTAAATTAAATGTAGTTCACAACCAGTATTTATTAGACACCAATTGTATTTTTTTTGTATGAATAAGAATTTTTTTCTTTTTCCCCACACACAAAAAAGGCTGTCCTGACTTAGTATGAAGCTTGGAATTGTTTACAGTATTGAAACATTGCATTTATTGTGTGAAAAGTAATGCATGAAAAGTTAACTTTTGTTTCTATGATTTCTCTTTAAATGGTCCATTGTTTGATTTGTTTATAGATACAAATAATAGCTGAAAGGATTAATTTATTAAACAAAACAAAGTAATTGTTCACTCTTGCAGTAGACTAGAGTGCTGATGACGGAGAGATCGAGGTTCAAATCTCGGTACACTTCCTCTAAATACAACTTTCCTCATCCCTGAAACCATTAGTGTCTAATTAATAAATAAGCATACAACTTGAATGGGTAGTATGATGAGATGATAAAAAAAAGTAATTTTTTTCCCTCACTTTAAATTGTTTATGTTTGTTTGCACATGTAATATTGTTTATATAATATTTTGTGATAACTGATGTGATAAGTCTAATTTAAATTTGGGTTGTGAACTACAATGTTGAAGCTGTTCAGCCATCATTCATAAAGCCATATATTTTGAACACTTGTTAAAAGCTGTTTGCTTGCATTTTGACTGTTTTAACATTATACATCACAAACATAAACCAAAATTATTAGTTTAAAAATATACCACTACATTGATTGAAATGAATAAATAATTTTTTCAAACTTTGGTTTTCATTGTGTTTTTTTTAATAAGGGTGTGTTAGCTATAAAACCACTAACTTTGTTTTGAATGTTCATCAGCTCCGACATAACTTCTAATTATTTTTAAAGCTTTGGCAATAAAATACAACAAAATATTGACGGCTGAAATACACATTCACTTCCACCAATTGAGAGTCGATGCTTGTTTTCTAACCAAATTAAAACAACTCTGATACTTAAACATGACTTTTGAGTAAGTACCAAACTACAATTTTGAGGTCACACACCTGACTTTTTGAGCTTGCATTAAAAATGTTATAGCCACCTTTCTCACTTGGGGGAAAATTTTACTTTCACCCATTAGTCTCTGAGCGAAAAAAAATTCTTTAATTTTTCGCCCTCATATTATTTTGAGCATATGCATTTTCATCTTGTGCTAAATCCGAGTATGTGTGATGTGACATGCAATTCAGTAGATGTGCTCTATGTCCATGTTTAATTTGAAATACATTTTTAAAATTGACAAAATAAAATACTCTATATGACTAGATATTTCTATAAAGTGTTTTTTTTATAGAATAGTCAACTCTGATTTTAGTGAACATTAGGCTACAGTGAATCTAATGCATTGGTCTCAACCCACAATTAGTTTATAGTGAACTCTCAACTTGTTTTAGTTAACAGAAAAATTGAAATTTTCAATAAGAAATGTCATTCTAATATAATTTTTTGGTTGTTGAAACTGAAAGACACCGATTCTCTACTTGAGTTATTGTTTAGGTAGCATAAAGCTTGACTGAAAGTACAGAATGTGATGGGGGAGGGTTGAGCTTAAACAGTCACCGTATTCAGTGACCCGGCTTAAGTTTTATTACCTTTGTCTGCGGCTAATAAAGGAAGACAATATTCTTAGTTGTATTAATATGACAGGAGTTAAAGGACAGTTTTTTTAATTACAGTTTGTGGCCATTTAGTAATTGTTTTCACTGATCCCTTTCTTCGATAGTGTTTATGGAACTCAAAAAATTATACTTTTCTACTCAGTTAAGTTTTTTAAATACATTGATATTGTGGAATCAAGTATGGAAAAAGGACAGACTCTAGAGAAGGATCTAGAAAAAGTATTAATTAAAACGGCACACAGTAAACATCAGCATATAACCGATTTTTTTAAAGATTAATTTATAGGTTTCAATAAAGAGAGATAATGTGGAATAGAGCACTAGGCTAAATCATGGTTTAAATTAGGAGGGATAGCCAGCACACTTACCTTGGTGATACTGGAGTAG
>CABFOV010011433.1:0-13609 GCA_902141375.1 Timema poppense | reverse complement strand
GTCGGGGGGAGTATGTTTAAAGGTATTGCAAAATCTATCAAAGCTCTCAGATCATATGCTTATACGTAATATGATAAAGCGAAACCACCATTGCGACCTTAGGTATGATTGGCGATAATAAACATAGGGAAGTTTTGAATTACTTCCTATTCCGGATTAGCGCAGATTTGGGCAAGACTGTACGGTAAGTTGTTTAAATTTTCAAGGATATGCACTAAGTATTTTAAAAATACAAAAAAAACGCCATTGTGTGAGCCCGCAAACGAGCTATATTCAACCGACCAAGTGGAAGCCGCCGTTATCAATGAAATTGCCGACATTTGCTGATAGAGAGTGTCATGTGGTCAGCACAATCAACCCTTCAACCGTTAAGCTTAGTTTTCTAAACCAGATTTGCCACTTCTTTATTCAAGTAACTCCTCATTTGTCCTCATGAGGCTGAGTTTGACTCCGTTACAGACCCACTGCTTAACAGAAAAGCTTTGAGAGCGCCGTGGATCAAACCCGGGACCTCTGGATCTGTAGCAAGGAACTCTGGCCAATATACCACAGAGGCGGTCTTATTAATTCTAAATCGTAATGAAACTTTACTAAAACATTTAAAATAAATTTTCCTTATTCAAAAATTATATGAACAAATGTTTGGAAACACATTTTATAACATTAAAAAACACAGGCTTATATTTAAAACGTATTATTCTTTTCCATTTTATCTTGGAAATAATCGAGGAAAGTTTATTTAAGTAATGTTGAGATGTTGCTGGTATTAATTTTTTAAATATTTTAAGGATTATATTTCCGAAACAAAAATTAACTTCACGGAAAATTATGAATTTTATACACACTTCTAAAATATTTATAAACTTTACCTTTTTTAAGTATATTGGCTTTCAATATAGATTTATGTATTATATACACTTGAAATGATAGTTTTACTACAGCAAATTTCCAACCAGATTGAATTAATTACATAATTATGTGTATTCATCTGGTGGAATTAAAATAATTACAGTTATATGATTAGTCAAAGGAACACACATGGCAATTATAATTAACTGAAATAAAAGAAACGATTTGGTGACCATCAAACGTAACCATTGTATTAAAAATGAGAGATAAATTATTAGAGTTAGATATAATTTAACGGCGTAGGAACCATTTGTGGGCATGGTAAATTAAGCGGATATTATGATAGCCTCTTTTTTTTATATATATACGTTACATCCCGTTAGAGAAATTACCAATCCCACGAATTGGGAAAATTTATTTCCATTTTCGTGAAATGATCTATTCTACTGATCATTTCACAAACTGGCAAAAATTTGCATAAACCTTTGGCCATTTCATAAACTGAACATGTTTGTCTTATCTATTACAAGATTAACTAAAATACGTTTTATGATATTATATTAAATCAACCAAATTTCTTAACCAAACCTTCCATTCTGAAACGATGGAAGGTTTAGAGCAAGCCCGTTCTTCAATTATTCATGTTATTGACTGGGCAAACACTCGCCCAATTCATGAACTGGGTTGTACTTGGAACAGCCTATTCCAAAAAATAGCCAGTCCATGAACAACGCTCCCGGGAGAGTTTTTGTCCGGTCAGTAAAATGGGCACGCAAAGAAACCAGTTTACGGTATGAACAGAAATCTACCCAATTTATGGCATGAACAGTTTCACTTTTGGGGTTTAACATATACGGAGTGATTCGTAATTGCATACAATAAAGTGGTGCCGTGGGATATAAAATGAAAAAGAAACTAAAAGTATCATAGCAACATATTGCGGGGACCGCTTCTTTATCGAGATATTATGACAATATTGCGGAGTACCAATGCGTGCCACATGGGACATCACACTCAGTTACTTGCTGTGATTGAAAGTAGCCAATACGCAAACGAGGAACTGAATGATATGATTCTGATTTACGGCGAGGAACGACAGAATACTGCTGCCACTCCTCGTACGCATGGTGCACGTTTTCTTGTTCGACGACACCCATATCTAAGGATATTCTTGACACTGAATCCTTGCCTGAGGTAAACCGGTCGCTTTGCACCTTTGATAGTCAACACTGGTATGCTGCGACGTCACAGGACCGTTACAGTAGAAGAGGTGATTACGCATTGTGTAGAAAGCTAACCGGGTACAATTACACGGCGATTAGCCGCCAACCATCCATCATCTGTCACAGACATCCGTGTGGAAACAGTACATGATAAATTACTGTAGACCTTCCATTTGCAACCTGTGCAGGAGTTGAACCCAGCTCTCTATTTCAAACGCTGAACGATATTCTGCAAATGGCTGATGCCCCACCACGCCACAGATACACACTTTCTCAGGAGAGTTCTAGCAATGGACGAAGAAAAATTTCTTTCTTTCATTATGTCAAAAAGAATAACAATTTAATTCATTTCTGGAGTTTCCGTATACAATTCCCTCCCAGCCTATCTGTGAAAAATTCTTCAATATGTAGAATATAATGAGAGTAGTTTAAATAGTTGTTAACAGCACCCGTATATTATAAAATTGCGACTGTTAAGAGATTTTACTGAATAACGGGATAATCAATGTAAAGAGATATTTCTTCAAATGGATTTATGTTGGGTAAATATAGGCAAAGAGTCCTTCAGCGATTCAAAGAGCTGCTTCCACAAATAAGAGATTTTCTTACAGATATGGATATAATATACTGACCAGAACTAGAAGATGTATGATGACTAATACATGTTGCATTTCTTATTGATAGACTTCCATTGTTGAATGAACTCATTTTAGAACTAAAAAGTAAAGATCCAAACTCATAAATGTTTTATTTGTAGGTCAACCCTTTTAAAAATAATTGACTGTCTGAGGATATAATTTCCGTTGTAGAGATTTTGAAAACACTTTGCTTCCTTCAAAAGCGTGGTTAATGATTTTATTATAAAATCTTAGGGCTGAAAACCAACACAAAATCATCAACTATTTGAAAGACGAGTTTTCCCAAATATTCTCGAAGTTTGGAAAATTATAACACGCTGCAAAATATAAAATTATTTTTTTCCTTATGACGATGAAATCTCAAGAAAATCATTGCATTTAATCATTTATATTTTTAAACAATGAAAATACCCGCGTTGGCCGCATGGTCTAATCGAGCTTATCTCGCAGTAGACCAGACTGCTGATTACGGGTAAAGTGAGGTTAAACTCTTGGTCGGGTGGTTTTCCCAAAATGGTTTTTCACTCGCCCACCAACGCAAATTCGGGTAAACTTCCTATAAATATAACATCTCTAAAACTATCAGCGTATTTTTTTATAAGTGCATAACTCTAATGGGTAGTAAGACGCGTTGCTTAAAATAAATAAAAACATTGGAAATAAAAACTATCACAATTTAAAATGATACTATTGTGAAAACATATTTCCTTTGTTAAATAGGGAATATTTGATTATATTTGTTAATAATTATGGTATATGTTTTTAGTATGTATGAACAAGGTAAGTAGCTTAATAAATTTGATTTACTTTATATTTCTTTATAGATAGGTGGGGATGGGGGTATTTAAATATTAGAGGAGATATTTAATTTTAAGAAATAAGTATAAGAGTTATAGATGAAAAAAATCACAAAAGTATAGTAGCAAAACTATGGATGATCGTGGAACATCCGATAAGTTTTTCAGTCAATCGGTGCCTCAAGAGGTTGCCAATCCTTGCCTTGACCAATATAATTATTATAAAGCAGAGTTGTTTTCATAGATCATTGTAATTATAATCTGCACGTTTTAACCTTCTGTTTTAAACGTTACATATTATTTTATAAAAATGAAAATTTACTTTAATTTTTTTTTCCCAAACAAATAGGCCTTCGTTTAACACAGGACTAATAATAAACATACATCCAAGCGGAAGAAATAAGGTATTTTATAAAAATGTAATAGCGTTATAGTCAAAAGATAAGATGAAAACCTCAGGAAAACTACTTCTTATGCATCCGTCTGCACATCAAAACCCCTCCCTAATCAAAGACTATCTAAATACAATGCAAATATGACAACTTTGACCACTTTATTACAGTTTTGGTTAGATATTTTCACCTAAAAATATTGGTGATGAACATATATATATATATAAAATAATGTGTTGAGCTTTTATTAGACACATTAAATTATTATTATTATTATTATTATTATTATTATTATTATTATTAAGCACCACGTCTTACTACCCGTTCGGGTTATACGCTTTAAGTACTAATTACGATAATGGATTGGGAATTGGTAAGGTTGAATTAGAGGAAGTGAACACGCATTTGCGTGGATGGAGAGTGGAAAACCAT
Source organism: Timema poppense (assembly GCA_902141375.1). Classification (NCBI taxonomy): domain Eukaryota; kingdom Metazoa; phylum Arthropoda; class Insecta; order Phasmatodea; family Timematidae; genus Timema; species Timema poppense. The sequence goes on along the minus strand of CABFOV010011433.1, from coordinate 9,278 downwards.
TTAGGATAAACCACCCCAGTTAACCCGATCGGGATTCGAACCTCGATCTCCCCGTCCTCAGCAGTCGAGCTCAACACAACTAGCGCGTTATATAACTACGCCACCGAGGCGGGTGACACATAAAATTGTTTCCCAGTTGGTTTATGAAGTGATTCCTTTATTTTTAGTTGAAATCCACTGTCCACAATTTACTTATAAAATATAGTATGGTGAGCTCTAATATACTAAAATTAACTCGCTTCTAAGGTAAATAAAAAAACGAAATCGCAAAGAAATGATTCCTAATGCACTCAGTAATGATTGAACACTCGTCTCTTGATTTAGATTATTTACTATTCGTTCTAAAATACCTACTGCCTGCTATGTTTGCTGGCACTTTTAATTTTACGAGTATAATTAAGAAATTCAATCAATATGTTTAGTAAATTAAATTTAGCGAGGTTCTTTTGATTCGTACTAACAATATACAAACCATAAAAAAAGAGAGGGAAGAATAAAAAAAACTAGAAAGACTCACACAGCTTTTGCAATGTGCAAACATTTTCGTTACAACCGCTCGAGAAATGCTGTATAAGCAACAACAACAAAATGGATCTTTGGAAAAACAAACATTGAATGGGAGCTATGTATTCAATATGTTTACCGTATGAATCCTTATAGTTCATAAAAAAAACATCAATAGTATTTTTGTTAGCTTAAGTTAATACACGATTTATTATAGTGTTACAAGCTAGAATACGATATTCCTAAACTTCTCGCATTAAAATATGCACTATTGAGGGTTTATTACATATTTTTATTGATAAATAATATTTGTTTTAGATGTAATAGAAAAGTGTTATCTTTTTTGCTAGCCTGGTTATATAGATTAAACCCCATATATATATATATATATATATAAGCATCGCAACTTTTTACCCATTCGTGTATACGCATATCTAAACATTTCTCTAATACATTAGGAAATAAAATGGAATTTAGAGGAAGTGTATCCTCATTTGCGTGGAGGAAGAGGGTGAAATAATTTAGGATAAAACACCCTCAGTGCAATGAAATGAAATTCAAACTCCGATATTGCCGTCATCGACAGTCCGGTCTTCGCCTTAGACCATTCGAACACTGTAGTGGGCCACTTAATATTAATTGTACTAATTAGTAAGATATTTTATATCATTTTTCTTACTTTTGCATTAATGTACTTTTTTATATCTTAACCCACTTATTTATGTCAGGTATAACATTTGAAAATAAAGGAAAATACTTTATATTGATTGACTATATTTGATAATATTTAAATATATAAACATTTATTAATTTATCAGAACCGATTTTTAGCTATTGTAATATTGTTTCGTGACATACGATAGTTTTACTTTATTTTCTCATAATCTAGCAGAATATCTCTTATATAGTTTGTTTATTTCTCGATCTTTCCACTTCATCATTTAGTCTCTTAAACGATCCTGACATTAATCATTACAGTTCAATTAGTGTTAGTATATATGGCTGGTGTGATCTTTAGAAATCATCATTATTCATAGTGTGGTATCACTTTAAGAGTCAAATGGCACACTCATTTATTTTATAAAATCCTAATTCATACAATGATTCATGTTAGAAAGGGATTTTCCCTAAACTAGTTTATTTGTTGAAAGTGCTTAGAGCCTAAGAAATATTACATTATCTCTTTAAAGTGGAAGTGTAGGGAATGCGAGTTAAGGCAGATTTTGTACCAAAACTTTTTCTGGTCAGAACAAATCAAATAATTAACCAGTAGAAATATTAATTTTAACTTTCTTCATATGGTGACTTAAACCGTTCTTAAATATTCGTCAAGGATGTCCTGAAATTGAATGAATGAAAACTTTTTCTCTTCCTATAAAAAGTGTATCATATAGTGCCACTATGCTCATGATAATATTCAACCATTGTTGATATCACCATGTGAAGAAATTTAAACAATACTATTTCTAATGGAACAATATTTTATTTATTTTGACAAAAAAGTTTTACTTTTAAAATTGCAACACACTACACCTAATTCTAGCGTACTCAACACTCCAAACTTAGGGTCTAATAAAAATTGTAAATTATTTTTAAGCAATAAAAAAATAGGCATTTAAAAAAAGTTTGTCTCATTGGTTAGAAAATAAGTTAAGCTTTCCAATTCGTATTGAGTTTTAAAAATAAAATATATCAACAGGCTTGCTTGGGAAATGAAATAAACGGCACAGTACACCAAACAGAATTTATCTTTAATCTTAAAATAGAGACATTTACTAAAATCTTGTAAGTTTTGTGAAACTAAGTAATACATTTTATTGCAAAAAAAAACTCTCTCAAAGAACATTAACGTATTAATATACAAATAATATACAATGTTACAGAGACTTTGATAAAATAAGAGCACCTCTGTCTATCAAAGAGCATAACAATTGTTTTATTCTGAAATTTGAAAACATGACACCTGGACACGCGAATCGAACCCGGGATCTTTGGCTTAGTAAGCCAATGCTCTAACCACTGAGCTATCCATGAGTCGTCCCATACCAAGGATAATTCTTCACTCATATTTTAAGGCAGAGTCTATGATGGACGTGCGGAAATCGTCGGCTACAAATAGGTGATTTTTTTTATTAAGATCACGCGCTATCAGATAACGCAGCCATATATATTATATATATATATATATATGTGTGTGTGTGTGTGTGTGCGCGCGCGCGTGTGTGTGTTTGCTTATAGCTCAGAAACTAGTGGTTTTATACAATTATATTCTACATTAAAATATTTTTATTTTTAATAGTACTACAACTTTATATTGATAAGTTATTTCGTATCTCAAATAAATTTGGATGGATGGCTGATCAACAATGGAAATTCCCGCTTCTCTAATATTGCCATTAAAATATTTTTTATGGGAAAACGAGGCATACTATTTTGTTTGTAATATTAAACAATAAATAGATACCAAATTTATTAAAAATTGTTAAAGCGAATTTTGAGAAAACAGATTTTATCTATTTTTGCCCTTCAATAAGATAGCCTTAATTTTAATTTGGATATCTAATTCCAAAAATCCCTTAGGGGGACCTTATGAAAACCAAGATTCCAAATTCTAGTTCTAACGGTATAATAATTTCGGCTCTAGTCTAACAACATCGTGAAAACCACTTTTCCTTTTCATGGGTTCATGAAACGTGGACATTTACCAAAACCACAAGTTTGANCATGAAACGTGGACATTTACCAAAACCACAAGTTTGATTTTTTTTTTTACGATCACAATACTTCTCGTTCCGAGGGTCGAGCGAACGTAAGAAGTAAATCTTTCTATCTACCTTGAGCTTAGAAATAGGATTTTTTTTATTTAACACGTTTGTAACAATTGATTTTAAAACAATGGCTATATTTAGAAACAAAGTACAATAAGAATATTATTCTTTTATAAAAATGTGAAAAACGCTGTTTTGGAATTATTGTATTTTCCAATTGATCAGTGCTGTTAATATTATTTAGTGGGGGACCTGGCGGTCTAGGGGTAGGGTGTCAGACCTCTATGCTAGAGGTCCGGGGTTCAATCCTCGGTCCCGGAAAAGATTTATCTGATTACCAAACCCTTCCTTCACCTTTGACAAGACATCTTGTGAATGTGGGGAATGCCAGGCCTCCACCGTGGTTCGGATTCCACGTTAAACTGTAGGTCCTCAATTTCATCTCACAATCACCCTACCATTACACATTAGCGTAAGTACGTATAACCCGAACGGGTAGTAAGAAGTGGTGCTAATAATAATAATATTATTTAGTGAAACATAACATCTCATGAGTTTGTTAAAGGTTGTTTAAAAGTGTCGCTATACCAGAAGAATCGGTTTTATATAATAATTTACTAAATGTGTCAACGTATGAAAATAAAGTTCTTAGTGACACACGTGTTTCATAAATTTACTAAACAGTTGCTAATTATGTCACCATATTAAATAAAAAATAAATCACTGTAGGTGTATACATATTTGTCATTAGTGTGTGAAATGTGCTAAATGTGTCACCGCATTAAATCAATCATTTTAAGTGACAAAAATGGGTCATGAATTTGTTAAATATTGAAAAAAGGGGTCACCATAAGGAAATAAATACTGTAATGGCAACACGTGTGTCGTTAATGTCTGCAATTCCCCGTACAGTTCATTATTAATATTTTTATTATTAGCACCGTGTCTTACTACCCGTTCGGGTTATACGCAATTACGCTAATGTGTAATGGTAGGGTGATTGTGAGATGAAATGGAGGACCTACAGTTTAACGTGGAATCCGAACCACGGTGGAGGCCTGGCATTCCCCACATTCACAAGATGTCTTGTCAGAGGTGAAGGAAGGGGTTGGTAATCAGATAAATCTGTGCCGGAACCAAGTATTGAACCCCGGCCGCTAGCACAGAAGTCTGACACCTTACCCCTGGACCGCCAGGTCACCCCGTACAGTTCAATTTTAGTATGAAGATCATTAACTGACGGCTATACAATCTATTAGATATACTTATACGTATTCATACTTCAATTCTTATGATCTGTAACTGTTACTTTTGATAGGTAATATAAATACCTATATTATAATAACAATAACATAATAAAATGTTAACTTATATATAAGTTGATGCAAAGGTTTATATATATATATATATATATATATATATACATAATTTCCTTAAATAGGCTTTATATATATATATATATATATAAAGCCTCTTTAAGGAAATTTGGTTTATAGCAATCTCTATACATGAAAATCAAAAACACACAGATACATAATAATATGTATGTTTTGAATATGTGAACATTCATCAATGTAGATTTTACGGAAAAACAAGTTAGGTTGTTTGTTGCGTTTTTAAGGGATTAGATTATTAAAATCAATAACGTATTTTTATTTACCAGTTAATAATAAAGTATGGTTTAGTTATACCTTTGTTAACATTTTGCCTCAAATCTAATATTATTTTTAAATTAACACATTATACACATATTTATAAAATGCTGGTATGATGGTATCGTAAGAAATTATAAATATTAATACACAGACCAATCCTACAACACTAAACCATGGTTTTTGTTTCCTCTGATTCTGGCTAAGGATTTATAATTTCAATTTCCTTTTTAATGCCATGAAAAATTAAATAAAGCTTATTTTATCTCTTTAAGTAATCCCTACTAATGACCATTCATAAAAAAAAAGGCTACCAATTATATTTAATTGTTAGTTATATATCTGGTATCAACTTACAAGCCAGCATAAATGTGTGTGTAGGAATGAAGTTGTAGAGAAACAACCAAAACTGTCACTATTCTTAAAATAAAATTGACATTTTCAACCTAAGCATAGTTTTTTTCCCGAACATCTTTAAGTTAGCCCTATAAATCGTATCGTAGTGGGCTTATTTTCATTTCCCTTTCGGATATTTTTTTCCTCCCGCTCTTTTTCTTTTCTCGTATTTCTCCTTCTCTCAAGGGAGAGGATTTTGGTCCTACTATATACGTTGGCCGCTGTTTGTTAAAACCCGGCGGAAGAACACAGACCTGGTGCTCCATTAATTAGTCAGTGAAGCAGGCAAAGAGAATTACCCTGAGAGGGCGGACAAAAGAGTTGAAATATCTCGTTACCCAGGTGAACACGAGAAATGGGAAGCTTTTGTTTACCCTGCCCCCTTCTGGAATCACCAAACATACTCCAAACCATTGATCTACAAATTAAATTAAAATACATTTTAGCAGCAAATATTTCAATACTATAGTCTTTATTATTTTACTTGTGTTCTTTGGATGGTAATAAATAGAATATTCAGTTTGATTTGATCCTTTATTACGCCTGATCAAATATATACGAATATTGTTAGAAATATTAAATTCGTTTTTATTTAGAGCTATTTAGATCTTGTAAATGTTTACTCATCAGGAAAAACTAATAAAACATTTTTAAACCCAGCCATCTTGAATCCATTCAAACACTGCCTTGGCTAGGGAAGACTCAGTTTAACCGTTATTACATTCATTAACTTATTTGCGTGCTTATTACTCAGGAAGATGGGCGGTGGCGTGGTGTCGGCGGGGATAATAGGGAACCAGGGACCAAGTTTAGGGCTGGGGGAAAAGGGGGCGGGGAAAGCTATATTCGATTCCCAGAGGCGAAGTTCCAACAATGAACGAGACCTGCTGGCTTAGATTATTGAATTACTATTAGCAGCAGGGCGGACCGTGGTGATTATCGGCGACCCTTGAGACAGCGCTTTTCGCTACTGAGGAACTGGTTACAAATAAAAACTAGTACTAGGACAGTCGTGGAATAATAAAACAATATTATTTATATATTTTTATTTTTGGTTAGGTTTGAATTTCACAGCTTGTGTAGCCATTAAAACAAAATCGCCCGCCTCGTTGGTGTAGTTAACTAACGTGCCAGTCGTGTTGAGCTCGAGGATGGGGAGATCAAGGTTCGAATCTCGGTCGGGTGAACTGGGGGTGGTTTTTCCTAAATGTTTTTCCCCTCTCCTTACACGCAAATGCGGGTTCACTTCCTCTAAATCCAACCTTCCTAATTCATAATCCATTAGTGTAATTAGTATATGAGCGTATAACCCGAACGGGTAGTAAGACGCAGTGCTAGAAAAAATATATATATCTGTGTCCATTACGAGTCCGTGTAGTAGAATTAATTAATTAAGTTGATGGAATAGAGATGAGGAACCTAGGAAAATACTCCCGAATTACACCTGACCAGATTTCGAACCCTGAATACGAGAGTGATACGTCAGACCATACGACCACTGATGCCAGTCATTAAAAATTGTATGAAGAGGCATTTTTTTTTAAATCAACTGTTTTCAAACGTTCAGGATATCCGTATTTAACTAAACAAATACCCCCTTTGGTGGCCGCATGGTTTAAGGCACTACTCTCACATTAGACTAGATGGTCGATGACAGAGTGTTCGAGGTTCGGATCTCAGTTGAGTGTACTGAAGCGGTTTTTCCATGCAAATGCGGCTACACTTCCCGTGTATATAACTTTTCTAACGCCTAAAAACCATTATAATAATTAGTATAAAATCTTATAACCAGAACGAATATTAAGACGAGGTGCTAAAATAAACTATTAGAAAGAAAAAGGAAGGTCAAAAGAATAAATGCAACTCAATACTCGTGGAGAGAGGGTCGGAAAATATGTATGTAATAAAACTAGGTGCATCCAACCATAATTCGAACTTCGACCTATTTTTCAACGTAAGACCAGACTGTATGAACCTGACATCTTGTCTACACGTTTACCGATGTGGGTTTTAATTTGCGATCCATAAACACGGATTATTCGCTCAAAACACATAATAATAAAAGTTTAAGCGTTCATTATTTAGAACATTACCGAGTTTGAACTGGCCACCAGCCAATATTTAAGTGCCATGCTTGTTAACTAATGATATTGGCTATCAGCAGGTGGTATAAAATGAATTGAACTAGATAAATTGGAGGGAAACCTTCTTTTGCTGTACTGCCAACTAAGGAATTACTTGTTGACGTATAAGATTGGACCTTCCTAAAAGTCTATACTAATTGGCATCCCAATAACAGCCCTTAGATAAAAAATATAAGCATATAATTGGAAATAAATTATATTTTTATTTTGAGTCACTTTTATTTAAATACAATATTTGTATCAAATCTAATTAATGAACTCATTATTTAGTATTTAACTTTTTCATAGAATTAATATGCAACGACTAGTTTTAACAAAAAACATATTTCGAATTATTTATTTAAGCTAATTTGGTATTATTTACAATGGAATATTTTAAAAATGAATTTTATATGGGCTTTTGCGTACGTATAAGTTACTTTTAATATTTTATGCTAATTAGTTTAAATTAATTTGAAGAAAGTTGGATGTATCGTAATGGCAGGGCTAACTCGTGCCCTTTTGATGACCTAGACAAGGCATGAAAATGTTGCCCTTCCCTCCCAAGATATTAAGAAAAAATAATTATTACGTCTTTTATTTTGATTAGTTCCGTAAACAAACGGAAGGAATTTGAATGAACTTTAAAATATTTTTCTTTTACCAATAAAAGTTTAATATAAAAAAAAATGGGAAAATGTTCAACCCTTTTAAACTCAAAATCTAATTTGAAAGTTAAAAATTAAAATGTTATACTTTTTTTTATGTGATTGGTTAATATAATTAATTATCAATGTTCGGAATAACTTCGTTTAGCTAAAATATGTTTATACTGTAGGTTACTGTAACACACGATAACGCCATCCTTTTTCTCAAATCATTATCTTAGGAAATTTTATTAGAGACATTTAATTTTTCAAATAATGTACAAAAAGTATAGGCCTACTTCTCATAAGGACATTTTAAAAAGATTTTAAAAATACTAACTAAATTTTATTATGAAAGTCGACACGCTGACATTTAGAGCAAAATCTAAATATCTGATTTGAAAGGATCTTCTTCGTAGGTGGTAGATAAATAAAAAAAGAATAATTAATTTATATCATATTTGCTGCACTGCCACATTAGGCATATGACTTCTCTATCCTCCCCTCCCCCATCAAACTAGCCCAGAGTTAGGTTTGTGGTTGACGGGATGGAGGTTTCTCAGGATAGCGTTGAATGGTGAGCCTACGTTCTGGCGGTCTTGATCATTTGATTTCCTTAAGGCCAGAGATTTACTCGTATTTAGGCTAGCTCTAATAATTAGTTTATAAATATTCTAGGGTTTGTTTGAAAGTCTTGTTTTCCTTAATTTGTGAGTATAATATTGGTATAGTGTTTTAGTTCTTTTGACTACATCTAGCAATAAAATATTAGCTCTCAAAAACAATTATTAATATACTACTATAAAGCCACATGGTGGACTCATTCACTGACATATGTTTATCCACTTCCAGATGAGCTATAAACTTGAAATTTGGCAAACTTATAGGTTTTAGCCTGTAACCAACGGGAAAATTAAAAAAAGGTTTAAAAAAATGCATATTCCCATAAAAAAAATTCAAAATGGCGGAGCAAATTTAAAGTCGGTGCGGATTTTTCTTTGGAGATTTCTTGTGATTAAACAGTAAGACCTATCAAAAAACGGCTCTGGAATTACATTAGCTTACATCCACTTGCAAAGCGAGTAATCATACTAATATTATAAAGCGGAAAGGTTTGATTTTTTGTTTGTTTGTTTGTTTGTAATGAATAGGCTCCGAAACTACTGGACCGATTTAAAAAATTCTTTC
>CABFOV010011431.1:0-13613 GCA_902141375.1 Timema poppense | reverse complement strand
GTAGGTCCTCCATTTCATTTCACTATCACCCTACCATTACACATTAGTGTAAGTGCGTATAGCCCGAACGGGTAGTAAGACATGGTGCTAATAATAATAATAATAATAATAATAATAATAATAATAACAACTAGCTTAACAAGACTTAACCTAATTAGACCTAGATTATTTAAGTAGTCGAATCAGGCGTTGTATCGTGATGCGATTTTCTGTGTTCTACTTGGGGCGAAAAACCTGTGAAATTGTGATTATTAAAACAGATTTTCCATATTTTTAAATACATAACAATATTAAGATTTTTTTTAAATTAAATATATACTACTGAACTTTCCCAATATTTCTGTAGTAAAATGAATAATGTAATAAGCCACATTTTGGTACGTTTTCTGATACGAGCTTATTCTTAATTACCGGTTAATAGGTAGTCATATAGGCTCTTAAGAAAGCGCTAAAACCGTTTGGAGATAAGTGGCTAATTATTATTAGTTGTAAGAATATTAGTCAGTGCTTCATATGAACTTTTAGGTTATTATATGCTTATCTTCAATATCATCTTCCTTTCCACCATCTTGTTGCCCACATCATTTAGAAAGTGCTTGAGAAACGTCACGTGAATAAAACAAAAATAAATTTCACAAGATTAATAATATCATGACTTTAAATAAATGGACACAAAAGCGATCGGCAGCGTAGTAAACAAAGATTAAAAACTAATTAAAGGTAGACATTTACAAGAATGTTTAAATTATTTGGCTTCGTGAGAGTTTGAAAGATATGATGAATGAATATTGAATTGGAGAGCAACATTATTAAAGATGAAATCCCCAAATCCTCTTCCATTTAATGAATTCCTTTGTCACTCTGCTCCTACAAACGTAAGCAACAGAGAGAGAGACACGATTATCTTTACAAGGATGAATGGTGGAGGAGTTGCGTTAAGAGTCATTAATATCTAAAATTAAGAAGTAATAATCTTAATATTTCGACGCATTATATTTTACTTTAACATTTTAGCCCTCCCATCTTGCGGAAGTTCTTATTGTTTGCAGCGCGTCTGATTATACCTCCGAGCTAATCACCTAATAACGCTAACGAGTAAAGTACAATTTAGAGTGAATGTACACTCATTTGTTTAGAGGTAGAACCCCCAAATGGGAGTCAAACCCTGAACTACCCGTTGCCGGCACCGGTTGTGTTTTGTAGACGACCACGTGACATGTTCAAATTGGGGGGCAAGAAACAACGGCTATCGTGCCGGTGTGTGTTGTAAGTTTCTAAATATCTACTACGGTGGCTGGATTTTGGTGGTTTTTTTGTTCACAAGAGTATGCGATTCCCAGATCCCAGTGTCTACCTACATACCACACACCTATTCAACATTGTCGTCTGTGCAATGCAGAATAGTAACAGCATGTTCTAAACTGGAGTAAGAGAAGTGTCCAGACCAGTTTCGACAGGAGTCACTCCACGAGTCTGACTGTGAGCAGTCTCCCAGTGACGTGTGTGTCCAACCCGACCTCAACAACACAGCTATAATCGTCATACTCTGTGCCTTCTTCTCGTACCTCTCATAGATAAGAAACCTAAGGAAGAGTTCTCTAAGTGTAACTGATAGTTAATTATCTTTTATAGCGCCTTGAAATAAATTATGTGGCCCTTATATCTCTACTTGGAAACAATCATGGCATTGCTCATTAGTAGTTTATTAGTACCGCGCCTTACCACACTTTCGCACTATACACCTATGTACTAATTACGATAATGGAAGTGCACCCACATTAGCGTGGAGATAAAGCTAGAGTAGGAAGCCATTTAAGAAACACCACCCTCAGTGAACCCGACCGGAATCGAACCCCGATCTCCCAGTCCTCGGCACTCTAGTCTAACACGAGACAGTGCGTTAGACCATGAAGCCACCGAGGCTGGTCCATTATTGGTGGTATTGTTGATACTGTTCTTTGTCACAATATAATAAATACATTTTAAAATCAATAAACACAACAATACACAAGACTATGTAATATTATTTTTAGATAATTGTAAAATCAAAACATCAAGTTCAACTAAGTCAGACTATAGTTGGTGTAGCGTCCCCTCGATCAAAACTGGGATCCTATGAATTAATAGGGCCTACACATCAATGGTGGGGGAGAAATTTAACTGTGCGGTAATATATTAATTATGGTATGGAAAACAAAATTAAACCCTGACAATGGTAACACATACCATAATTTATCCAAAAACTTTTGTGGACATCTAATTTAAATTTAAAAAAAAAAGTAATACATGGAACGTCTTGATAATCACGGATTTAATACCAAATAATTGATAATTACCTAGAGAAACCAAAAGGGAAAAAGTTTCAACCTGCTGGAGCATCTTTGCCACAAACGGCAATCTAGTTTTCCTGAAAGATATAACAACTATGAGTAAGAAAAGAGACGTTAACACCCTGACGAGTATTTGGGTTAGCCGCCATATTGAATCAAAGATTTCTTATTCAAGCCATATCTCGGTTCACTGGCATCTGATTTAAATTTAGTTGTTTCTTATTAAAGATAATTTTATTCTTATTTCTTTTGTTTGTCAAATAGTTCCACCTTTAACCAACAGTTTTCCCAGAAAATTAGAAAAACATATTTTTGAAGCTAATATTAATATTAATCACTGATATCTCTCATCTTGGGATCGACTTATTTGAATGTGTATAGCTGCAAGTTGGGGCTCTGAGAGTTCTCGTATTCTCAGCTTCGAGCTGAGCTTGTTGGTTAAGCTCGAGATTGAGATCGAAAATTTTGTAGGCTCGTCATTTTCGAACTTCAACTTGATGTACTTATTAGCCAATTTTTAAAACGCTATAGTAAGCATAATCTATTTAATTGAGATAATATCAGCATTTCCACTTATAAAGCATTAGGTTGCTTAACAAATTGATAAAAATTAATTTCAATTTTCACATTAATAACGAAAAGAGCTTTAAAACCACTTAAATGTATTCAATATTTTCGTTCATTTTGAATTACACTTGATTGAAGTTGTTTGCTTGTGTTGCCATGACAAAGCAATGAAAATAAAAATAGCTAAGAAGATTACTAAATGAAAGAATGTTTCTTTTAATTATTTTTACCTGGTCCCTTTCTAAAATAATAATTTATATTTAATTAAAAATGTAATATCAAGAATATATTATATTAAATATTTTCAAACTTAAGATATTTAAAACTCGTATTAATTAATACGTTTAGCTACAAAACTAGCTCTAGTTTAGTAACTATGTAGTTGTAGGTTGTTGGTTAACCTGTTTAAAATCAATGTTGATCTTATTTATTGCAATCAATATTTTACCAAACTTACCACATTTATATTACAATGCATTTACTATTTCATATTGTTTGCTAGGAATATTATTTTAGTCATGTTATATTTAATTTTAAAGAATCAGCATTAACTTTTATAATCATTAAAAATTGAATTGAAGTAAATATCTCAATAAAATAATGTCCGAGAACCTGTATAACGCGCATGTGTAACTGCGCATAGAGGAATGGAGACAGAACAGAAGGATTACACCAAGGAATAATAAACGAAATACAAAACACTTCAAATTTCTTTGTTTATGATTCTTACGTTTTCTTATAGGGTAAATTAAGTTAGTGAAGTATATTTTGGGGAAATATTAGCTTATTAAAACGTCGGTTTTATTAACTTTTCATCAAGACAGTGTAGAGACATACTACAATAATAAAAAGTGATAGTTAAGGAAGACAACCTGAAAGAATAGTTAGGTTAGGCCTAGGTATAAACAAACACACTTCTTTCTTCACTTCTTACACTTTTACATTTCCCCCTTCTTCAAATGTCCACAGTGGCCAATTGCTTTGAATTTTCGGAAATATTTATTTTTCAAATGAAGAGAAATTAATGATAAAGTAATATTCCCGAAAATTCAAACTAATGTGCAACTGTGAAAGTTTGAATAAGTGGAAAGTGTAAGCGTTTAAGAAGAAAGGAACCTTCCCCTTCTCGCCCCTCCGAAATCTATGACGTCACAAATAAGAATTACACTGGTTAGAGCAATGGGATGAAAGTCGAACAAATACAGACTTTCAACCTCCATTAGATGTACTAGTGCACGTCTTGCATGCATGTTACGGTCACTGCCATGTGTGGGATTTTTTTTTTATCAAACCCACTTATGCTTGAATTACATTTAAAAGATTACCAGGTAAATATTTTTGCAAACATTAAATAAAATAAAATAATGACATATCTTCAATCAAAGGCAAGCAGTGCTTGCCTTGCTGGCCCTGACGTGACGCCATTGATGCAATAGCATAGTGTATCAGCTTCTATTTTATCTGAGTATAGGTCAATCAACTCACTGTGTTTGTTATGAATTGCTTTGACAGTTTTTAGACCACCTAATTTAAGAATATTAGTATCAGGTAATTTTTATGAATGTCTGAGAATCTCAACCCCGTGGAAGCTAATAACAGTCTCCTTGTTTTGTAGGAGGGCCATGAAATTATTCCATGTTACTGGAAGTGGGATAGACCGGTCTTGATTAGTCCTCCACAGCCTAACAGCATGTGACACAAACCAAATTGACAGGCCAGCTTGGAAGGTGTACAAGAAACACTATGAAATGCTTTCCTCACTTGGACAAAAAAATGAAGTGAACCTTGAGACATAGGAACAAATTGAAAAATGTGTAGTTCTTCTATACCAGATGACGTCTACTACTGTATCCAGCATGGTGGACATGAGAGTTAAGCTCTTTCACCAGGGAAAGTACATTGAGCAGCTACCTCCAGAACAAGATACACTTAACCACCATGTAAATATAATTTGTAATAGGATAAGAACAATATAACGTTGTTGGCCGAGAAAAAATATTTTTAAGTCATTACTATGCTGCCATTGCTATGTTGAAATTGAACTTGCGTGACCATAAAATAATTTCCTATTAATCTTCCCAGTTTACAATCGTCATAGCCTTTGATTTGATACCCAACATGACCAAATTTGGTTTCAACCAATTTTTCTTTTAAAAAAACATGCAAACGAAATTTGAACCTTAAAACACTTCGGAATTATTCCAGATATAATATTGCTGTGATAATATTTCAGTTGTCTATAGCTCCATGGTCGAGCGCCTATCATCACTGTACGGAATATATACCGTTTAACTAGCTGTTAATTGCTCTGTGGTCGAGCACTAATTAAATCGGTATATTTATTAAATGAAAGAAAGAGAACTATTGATGGCTGTTAATTCACACACGGTTTATTCAAATGACACCTGTTAATTAGTCGACTGATACATACTCCAATTAAATGCTTGTCAGTGCGTTTTGTGCTAGACTGATACTTTTGTGTATTTGTGGTTTATTTGTATATTTTGTGCGAGCTAGTTTTGTATGTTTGTGCGTGGGTGCGTCTTATTGTGCTCTTAGCCATACGCACAGGCTTATATATGACATACCCCTTGTCTCTTGGTTCCCTCGTCAACAGTGTAAAAACTAACTAATAGAAAGAGTCCTGGCGACAGGTGTTGTAGAGGCTAGTTTCTTATTGGGATAGGGAATTGGCGTCTTTGACTAAATACTGCAAGTTCTTTTGACAGAAAAAATTATATAAAAAAATATATTTTAATGGTATAATCCTTTTACATTATTTCTGAAAAGCGCGTGTTTCTTCATGGATGAATCATAAAAGGATACTCTTCATATGTTACTTTAAACAAAAACTACCTTCATCCATGATTTTTTACATATTTTAGAGGGATCCAAAACAATATCATTACAACCTCATTTCTGGGAAAAAAAATTGTGTAAAAAAAAGGTGTTTGAAACAAGGATTAATTGGCATCTATACACATTCAAATAAGTCGAGCCCAAGATATGATACATCGGTGCTTAATAGTATCTTCAAAAATATATTTTTCTAATTATCCTGGAAAAGTGATAGAGGTGAAAATGTTTGGTTAACAAAAAAAAAGAAAAATAACATTATCTTTCATATGGAAAAACTAAATTGAAATATGATGACAGGGAACCGAGATTGGACTTGAATAATAAATCCATGGCCGCCATATTTGATACAATATGGCAGCCAGCCCAAATCTTTGTCAGGTTGGCAACATCACTTTTCTTACTCATAGGAGTAAGGTCTTTTTAAAATAAATTAGGTTGACGCTTGCGGCAAATAGCCTCTAGCGGATTCGTGTTCTAAGCACTTTTTTGGGTTTTGTTCCCCTAACAAGAATATTCAGTAACCTTCCTAGTACAACTGCACAGGTAAATATCCATGGTCCAAATTTACGATCTCTCGTCTGTTTACTAATGCTTGAAGGAGAAACAAATGTTCGGGTATGATTGTCTTTCTCTTACACATACTAGTCAAAGGGATATTTTGACACACTTCAAAGTTGTATGTGAATTTATCTAATAAATTAGGGTTTGTTCTATTTAAATTAATAATGGCATTTCTTAAAGGCTTAAATAATAATTTCATAACTATTTTATGTGATAGAATGAATAATGTTTCCTATTATTTGAGTAAAGGATATAGTTTTTACACAAGCTCAACCGGTAGTTGAACGAGCGTTTAAGTTTCAACTGTTAGATAAACATACCGGGGGAACTTAAAACTTCATAATGCACTAAAAACACACGTGTTTTGTATAAATAGCTATAATTATTTGTTTTAACGTTATCCATTATAGGCTAACCCAACCACCCAAAAAATCTTCCATGCATCCACCAATGAATGGTTAGCTTAAGTGATGAAGGGCAAAACTACTAATCACTTATATTAAGCAGGCCAATATAGTTTTAGCTTCTTTGAATTCAGTGGCGTGGTACATGAATTGTATTGAGGGTGTTCACCAACATTTTGTCAAGGCATAGAAGGATTTTTATGGCACATGCGAGTTGAGTAATCACGGTGTGGTAAAAAAACACAAGGATTCTCAAAAATGATATATTCTGTACTAAACTATTTTTTAATATTATGATAAGTTTTTTGGGGAAGGATGGAAAAAAAGGGGGGGGAGCATGCATTAGAAAATCTGGCAGCGGCGGCTCGTAGCAAAAATTAGTGGAAGTGCTGCTCAAGAAAATGTTTAGCCTTTGTTTTAAAAATTGTGTAAAAGGGGGGGGAAAAACATGCATGAAAAGAAAATTTATTCGGGAACTTGATCAAATCTTAACAAAAAAACAAACAATTTGTACTTACTTTAACTTAAATTGTTACAGTTCAAGCTTGATCTATTCATTTAAAATTGAAATCCATTCTTCTTGTTTTAATTTGTGCAAAAAGCTCAATAATTTTCTCCTTAATCTTTGGATGACAATTGAGGAAATTTTTCTCCATTGGAAGTACTGTAAGCGCATTTAGTCTTTCTGTTAAATAAAAAAAAACGAAGAAAATGAATCAAATAGAATAGATGGAAGCAGAATAATAATCTAATTCTACACTCCTCTACACTTTATCACATTGAAGAATATGGTACACGGTCTTTAAGCACAACACACGCTAAGTAAAAATAATTCCTTCCACCATCACGCCAGAGCTGGCACTGCGAGAGCAACAGTGCTCTCTATACCTGGCAGTCCCACCTTCCTCCCCACCCCCTTCTTATGTGTGCATGCGCACAGCAGTCAAACACCACGTCGCTGTTACTGTGAAGCGCACAGATCCATACAAATATTTTTGTATATTTTTCCTAAACTGGGGGATGGCTACTGAAGTACTGACATTAAGCTTAAAGAATATTTATTCTACTACAAAAATAAATAAAGAATTAAAGAAAAAAGGACTCATTATATTAAATGTTATCGATAATATCAAGTGGAAATAAGGGGTGCTGCAGTTCTGCAGTGCCTATAGACGAGCCGCCACTGAAAGCTGGTTTGACTATTTAACTTAACAAACCTCGGTGTGTGTTGCAATATAGCGTTTCACTTTTTATGTGTTTTTGGAGATGCCCAGGAAAATTAAATAAAGTTAGAACTGCATCATATTTCAGGTGCTTTAATTTGGAAGAGTCTTCAGTGAAATGTTCACTACAGTCTACAACTGACACCGTGGCTTAAAGGTTTCCAATTCTCTATTAGAATCTGTTGGCTCCCCCACTTAGCTTTACATTATTTTAAAAGCAATTTATATAAAAACAAAGACGAGCGTGGTAGATAGGCCCGATAAATTTTTAGCCTAGATTATGAATAATATATTAGGTATGGACGTCTAAACAAAGTTTTTCATTCAGTATAGACCTTACCATATTTTTATTTTACTATAGTCACCTACATTTTTAAGTCATTTTTATTTTTTCTTACTATAAAGTTATTAGTCTATATCACTATATTCAAATATTAATAAAGTTTAATTTATTAATGAATAACATTAGTTTTTAAATTTAATTAAGTTTACTTTCGTATGACTATTTTTACAGCCAATAATTAACCAGTTTTAACAACCAGATTTCCTCCTCTCTGACTATAAATGAGGAGAATATTGAGCGTCACGCTTTTGTCAACTGCAAAACGGGACTTTAGTTCCTCCAGTAAGTAGAATATAGACCTCACTGAAAGCAATAAACACAAGAGACACCGCTTCTGCCCAATGATGGAACTAGTGAATTGTCGAGCTTCAAATGCAGCAGCGCTTAGTAAACAAATAGAAGTATGAATGACATATACAGGATAATAATTCACTATGTTTTTCAAAAAGTTATATCTGGTTATGAATTTTATCAATCATTTGATAAGGGACTGGGTTTACTTAGAGGAGGTCACTTAATTGATTTGACCTAGATTTGGGGTGGAAAATCAATTTGAATAATCTATAAATTTGTAAGGTAGATGTGTGCATGATTAACACCTTTTAAGAGTTCTCAACAACTTTTTTTTAAGACTACGATATACTTAACAGGTCAACATGATTTTATTTTGGATAGCCTACACGTCGTGGAAGCAGAAAATAGATTATGCACCGAATCCTACGCTTGAACGGTAAATCATAATTTATAAAGTAGACAGGTTCTTACCTGAAGTAAAATCAAATTTTCCAAGATAAAAGGCCAAAAATTGTGTTTCTGTACAGACTTTTTTTTTTTACATTTGGAAGCATGTAGTTCAAACCATTAATAATTTGGATGGGCCATAGCTAATTTAGCGCAAAAGCTTGGATTTGGTCAGGTGTAATTAAAATATTAGTAAGTATAAGTACTTAATAAATACGGACGTTGCATGGTTACCTATCATAACAACTTCATTCGTTTACGGAACACTACCTTATAATGTTAAAATCTGGTTCAAATGGACTATGATATATAAATTAGCAATATCAAAACTGGAGATGAAATATTGATTATTTTAGCAACGATACAACGGACAAAGAAAAAAATCTACAAGCGCCATGGTGAGCAGATATGTCATGTAGGCACTAGAAATAGCATGGTTTATAGACTTTAGTTAAATCTACAAATAAAGGTAAATTTAAATTAGTTTATTCCTCCGCCTCAATCTTGGCTTTACGCGTCTTTGAGAAAGTCACGTGACACACACTGCGCTGCGGCTAAAGGTAATAATTTTCTAAATAAGAAAATAATCAAGTAGTTAATAACAAAATATAGAACAAGATATATTTACATATATAACTTTAAATCAGTTAAGCCAGTCTGGGTTGTAAATTAAACTTTTTTAAACATTTAGTATAATGATAAACAATATAAAAGTTCCTTGATTATAGTGGATGATGGCTAATAAGCAGGTGTCAACAAAATAGTACTGTGGCTGGTCTCTTTCCCTTACTGTACTGCCAACGCATTCTATATACACAAAAACCTAGTTGTAATTAAACTAAGAGTAACACTAGCACAATAGGAGCCCAAAAACCTGGCAAAGAAAAAGGGTATTATTTTCGCGAACCCCACTATGACTCTATAGCAGTTCCCCGGTTTGCGCACTGAAGCTAATACCGTGCGAGAAGCGTCACTGCTTAACCAACACAAAATAAAGAATTCCACCAACTCAACTGAGATATGTAATCCAATACAGACAACCTGGTTGTAGCCATCCAAAATTTAAACAGGTGTACATGATGTTTACAGCGTCATGCCAAACATTGGGTCAAGTTAGACTAATGGAACTTGAGGAAGTTTAGCAAGTCTGTAACTAAGACATTACTGTATTCCAAGCCCAAGGCTCGTAACATAAACACCGTATGGTAAATATACAGAGAAACATTGTCTCTAGGACTGATGTAACATACATGAAACTAGTTATTATTAGACTTGTCCCTCATTCTGGAGGACACAATATTTAAACATCAAAATAAACCTTTAAGTTAGGAAGTCAACAAGACTTGCAGTTGATCCATTGTCAATTCGACAAATTATCAACACAAATGAAAATGGTCTCCGACAATTTACAGAAAAACTAAAAGGGTGCAAACAGACATTGCCTGTCCTTTACTACAAAAATTAGATTATGAGTCAAAAGGGCACGTTGATTACTTTGAAATAATTAATTAATTGAAGTCCGTGGTCCTATCCATGGCTGCGGTGGATCCAACGGCCCAAACTTTATAGTTGTCATCGAAGTGCGTCATCCTGTCCAGGGTGGCGGTGTATCTGACGCCTCAAACTTCATGGTCGACGTGGCCTTCGATTCGTGACGATGCAGGGGTTCTTCCTTCAACGCTGGGTTGCAGTAAATTGCCTCTAATGGGAACCTGGCTGGGGGTCTTTATATAGTGCTAAATCTGATACGAACGGAACAAAGCAGAGAAGGTGATAAACACAGGAACATAAAAAGTAGAAATACGGACGAAGGCGGGAAGAAAGATAAAATAACAAGAGAGATCCACTTGTGGTGAAAGGGAGGAACAAGCTTCCTTTTCTCACCACTAGAGTCTCTTGACGTGGAGTGGGTCAGTAGGTCGAACTCGATATGCACTTCTTTCCTTAGTCAGGTGTTATAATGTAAGCACGTGTGGCTGCCATCTTTGAATAATTTTCTTCTACCATGTGTCAATTCAATCGAAGAACATCTTGACAGGGTGAGTGGATATGAAAGCAATTTATATTTAAATATCTCTGGTATGATTATATGATTTAGGATCCGTTATTATTTTAATGAGAATTTGTGATATAGATGTACTTTACTATTTTTTCTTGTGGACAGCAAGCGTAAGTAAATTTATCCGACATCATCCAATGGCAAAGGGTCTGCGTTAACGTATTTTATTCATAAATATGATAATATTAATCCTCTTCTTTGATATCTGCTACAGTATTTATCGAAAGACAATATTTTTTAACAACCACGTGTTTCAATTTAGGGAGACACGTAATTTAATTTGACTGCAACTAGTCAGAGAAAATAAACTTTGAGGTAGATTATTTTTTAAATATGTTAATATTGTTTCTTTCTTTCGTAAACTATTAAAATATTGGTTTTTTAATTGTAGCTGTCCAATATATCTAATTGACATGCTACACATGAAAGTATAAATAAAAGATTCAAATAATTATTTATGTTTACTATTTGAACCCATTTGATTCATTTTACTTAATTTCATGACCTACCAATATAATTAAAAATACTACGTCTTAGTGTTTTTATATTGATTTGAGCATCGTATAATAAAACAAATCTTATTTTTTACTCTGGCGCTTTGTACTTGATTCATTGTATCGAAATTAGCATTGTAGCTATCTATATCTCTTTCACTCTATCACCCAAATATAATGATATACAGAAAAAACCAAGATTATCTTCTATAATTAATTGATGTACCTCTGCTAGAAATGTAGCCCTCGATCAAATACTTGGCACCCTTAATGTATAGTTTATGGGAACCTTTGATAATCCCCTATTTCAAACACCAACTTTAACCGGGACCTCCGGTTTTAAGTCATACAAATCGAGAAATGAAAGACCAACATAATACAGTAGCTTGGCAGCTTAGAGCATGACACAATATTAGTGGTTAGACTAATGTAACAAACAAAAACAAAGTTAATCTTGCACATTTTAATGTAAACATAATTATTTTAATTTGACAGTTCTATCTTGAATGATGTAGACTTATTTATAGTAGTAATATTACTCAAAACATGTTTTAGTCCAGAGAACGTACCTTCCAAACATTTGCTGATAGACGCAAATTTACTCTTCAAGCCAGGCAGAAAATAATTGCTTAATTTTTTAAGAAGAAGAAAAGAAAAAGGTCAATTATTCCTGAAACAAATGCATAAAACATTTTTATTAATGCATCCAAAGGTGTAAAATCCTCCATGATATCCGTGGAAATGAATATGGACGTTTTATCCACAGAAGTGTCTAATATAAATATAATTTAAATAAAAAACAAATGGTTTTAGTCACATCCATGGGTAAGGAGGGATAGCTTCTGCTAGGTTGAAGGTCGATTTGGTGGCTCCCGTTTTATTTAACTTGTTGTTGTTTACTTTTATGTTAATTAGCCACTTGAGTCCTCGTCCTTTGAATTTGAACTCATATTTCTATGTTTACATTCCAATGGAACACCTGGCGTGTAATCCCTTTTAAACTGATAAAAATAATTTTAGTAGAGAGACTTGATTATTTTACCATCATTAAAATTGTTGCGGCGTGACTTACCTCTCTAAGTTTCCCTGGGAGCCCACTCACTTGTGTTAGCGCAACCGGTCTGTGGGTGGCGCACGGTCGGCTGGCTATCCCTTCTACTCTCCTTAGAATGCCAGGGTTATCTCGCTTTCTGCGGCCCCTTGCACCTTGTCATCAAAGTCAAGAGAAACCCAGTCAACAACTGAAAGGGTAGCCGGCTGCCAGTTAACTTCAACCGAGTGCGAACAGTATTAAGGACCGGCTACACATATCCGCACCAAACCACACCACACCGGTGTGGACCTTGTGGGCCATCTACCACCGGAAGTAAATGTTCGGTATCTTCCGAACTTTGTTATATGGTAAAACCGGACATTTCTTTCACAGCCGTGTCACGTGTGATGCTGTAGTCATTGCTTCCAAGATGAACAATATTATATACAACTTATTGGGAAACAAACATTCTTCTTCTTAATTATTGGCTAACTTAAAACTTTATTCTTCGTGGTTAATAGTTAACTTAATTTTATGAAAATAGTTGAGAACCTATGCAAGTAAAAATAATAATACAAACTTATTTTGTAATAGAACTAGGTCTATAAATAAAATTAAAATAATTTTATTTTTCAGTTACAATAATCTTATGCTTGGCTTAATAAAGGGAATTAGTTAAGAATCCTACGCGATATAATTGTAGATAAGTTCACTTTAGGGAGATAAGGCTACCGACATACAAAGTAGAGGCTCTTTATCAAATTATTTTTACTGAAACATTATATGAGTGGAAGAGACACTGGGAAAACGAAAATAGCCAATTTATTTATAATCTTAATCAACGCCTAGATATGAATTTTAATCAAAATCGTTCGAACAAATTTTGAAAAATCTTTTTTTTCTTTTTTTTCGCCCTTTATCAAACTACTCTTATATTAGGGTTAAATCGACACATAGACGGCATTCCTAAAAGCCACTTTTTAGGATTCGGGGGGGGGG